>BRDA01076227.1:0-11732 GCA_036984385.1 Crenuchus spilurus | reverse complement strand
TGTCTCACTAGTGTCATCTATTCACACTGTTAGGTAGGTGGTCATAATATTCTGATATGACTGTGTATTTTGATGCAAACAACAGGGTAATTTAGGTGACTATTGAGTTCTAGTGTGTGGACTCCAAATACGTCTTGATCCACTACATCTGAAGTTGTGTAAATGTGTAATATGATTTTTGGGTGACTATTGGACTTGGGATACTAATGTGTTTATCTAATCTGTCCCAGAATGCATAGCAACAGCTTACAGCCATGCCATCTACTTTAGTTTCCTGCAGTAATAGGAGACTGTATTTCACTACATACAGAACAAGAGGTCATTCTGAGTTAATATTATGTCCAATGCCTACCAATCCACTACTCCGACAGAAACTCTACATAAGTGACCAGGTCATGGGGTCACAGACCCTAACAAAACTGGTCAACTTAAGACTGCTAATCAGGCTTTTTTTTCAGTTTGTCAATACAGGTTTCGACAAGCAGTGTCCATCACGCTCTCCGAGGCCAACTGAGTGTCTCAGTAATTACATTAAGATCCTCCCAATACGCCTCCTTTATTGTTAGACAAGAAAAGCAATATGGTATAATTAGGTTTGATTAGGGGGAAGCGTGTTTCCGGTGCAATGTGGAGATGAGCGATGTTTCCATAGTGACGGGCATCTGGTTGGCTCCTCATGCTGCCATGAGTGTTGATGCAAATACAAAATGTCCAGCATTCATGTTGCTGAGGTAATAAGCAGGACGCTACCTTCATGCTGATCAATCGCTCCTAAATTGAATATTTCACCCCACAAGAAAGATTAATGCGTTCAGATCCACCATAAATGGTGCAGCTGCTAAATTCCTGCACATACATTCCTACACATTTCTCTTTCCACCTTAAATGGTAGTGGTTGCATTCATGCACCTACAGATTTCCCATTCCACCTTAAATGGTAGTGGTTGCATTCATGTGCCTACAGATTTCCCATTCCACCTTAAATGGTAGTGGTTGCATTCATTCGCCTACAGATTTCCCATTCCACCTTAAATGGTAGTGGTTGCATTCATGTGCCTACAGATTTCCCATTCCACCTTAAATGGTAGTGGTTTCACTCAAGCACTTAGAATTCCCATTCCACCTTAAATGTAGTAGTTGCATTCATGTGCCTACAGATTTCCCATTCCACCTTAAATGGTAGTGGTTGCACTCATGCACTTAGAATTCCCATTCCACCTTAAATGTAGTAGTTGCATTAATGTCCCTAGAGATTTCCCATTCCACCTTAAATGGTTTGGCAGTTCGTTTGCTCTGGCTGTATATAAGAAGTTCATCTTGGTGATTAGTGCTGATGTTAAAGAGATTCGGTGATGTTTAGAGTCTTTGGATGATCTCTGTGTATACTGGTCACTTCCTGGCTAGTGCTGATGAGCATTTTTGTGT
This sequence comes from Crenuchus spilurus, assembly GCA_036984385.1. Lineage (NCBI taxonomy): Eukaryota > Metazoa > Chordata > Actinopteri > Characiformes > Crenuchidae > Crenuchus > Crenuchus spilurus. Next base: position 10,307 of record BRDA01076227.1, on the reverse strand, counting down.
TCTTTTGATGGCGAAACACTGACGTGGTTATGATCTGGCTTAGAGCGGCTGAATGTGGGTTTACGGTGCTGTAATCTATTCTTCTACTCTGAGTTGCTGAGAATCGAGGTGGACTCTCCTGTCTAACCAGAGAGACTGTGATGATGACGGAGCTTCATTCTGATTGGCTAGAATCTGCACACAAGGCAGTGAGGTGAGCAGGAATAGGCTCAAACCAACCTGAGCAGGGCTGTTTAGAACGACTGACAGAACCTTGTGGATCAAATTAGTAACTCTTGTCTACCTCACAAATAGATGGGTTAAGAAGGTGTCCTCAGGTCTACAGACTTCCCCACTGAACTGTTTTGAACATTTTAAACATCCTTAAGACCCCCGGTCAACGGTGGTAAGTTTGTGGGAAAAGAGAACGCAGTACTTCTGCTTATCAGCGAGTTTCTTCGGGACTGAGGCAGATACTTTGGGTTTTGATATCATGTGACACTGGGGGCTCTTGGGGGTTCGTAAGAGCGATCTCCACAAACACAGAGCTCACAAATAAACCATGTGCTTGAGAAAGTAACAGGAAGTGACTCAGAGCGGAAGGTATTATTTGTGGCACGGTTTGACGTGCCGCGGTCCTCAGTTTACGGCTGGCTTTTGTCCTGTTTTAGTTTTTTTTGCCCTCCTGTAAACCGTTTTGTCGGAGATGTACACAAAATATGGGGGCCTAGCGCTGTTTGTTTAGGCCTCCTCGAGACTGTTATTATTGCCATAATAACAAACAATAATAACAATGAATATCATCGGCAGAATTGGTCCGTCTTCGCCTAAACAGGGGAAGTTGTTGAGAAGGGGGACGAAGCAGCCAGGGCAGGTTGCCTGTGTTTGCTGGACACAGCACTGATCAGGACAGCTGAGAGAAGCCAGCTGGGGGTGATGAGAGCACTGACAGAAGCACCCAGAGAGCCACTCGGGCCGAATCTCAGCTTTCTATTGTCATTCCTCTGATTCCCCCAAACCTAAACTAAAGTGCATGTTCCACAGAGAATCATACGTACATAATTTAACACACAGAGTCTGGACACATGAGGCTAATGCAGCTAACACATATGATGAATGTTTAAAGAACATTTACAGTTAGCACCACGTTTGAGTAAGTTGTACAACGGGTGAATAAATAAAACTAAAGTCATGCATTGTTTAAAAGTTTATCCCGGGGCATCATTCAATCCAATTTAGTGGAGCAAGTGCCTTAAAAAATATGCAAAATTCACTACAGGCACTATATTTCCCATAATGCACCAGCATCTTTCCAAAAACCAGTCAGAGCCTATATATATGTGCTGTGTATGTTTGCATATATCATTTCATGTGAGATGACATATATTACTGTCCAAAAGTTTGAGGTACCAAAATGTATCATTACATACACATTAATAAATGCAAAAGTTTAAATGCTCAGCTTATTTTCAGCCATTGTATCATCTTCATTTTGGCTGCACTTCTGTTGATTTTTATTATAAAGGTATAAAGTGCTTTTGAGATTATAGTGGAACCTCAGTTTTCATCATTAAACTGTTCTAAAGTGCCTGATGATAACGAACGATGACTGAAGCAATATGTCCTATTAGAAATAATGTAAATCCAATTAATCTGTTCCAGAAACTCCAAAATATGAACAAAAACACATTTTATATAGAATAACTACAGTTTTACACACAGAACACAATGAGAAATAAACACAAAAGACTAATGAAATGGATAAGTGAACATTTAACATCACTCTTACAGGTTTACGCTCTGTTTTAGAGAGTGCTGGTGTGGTCCAGCTGCAGCCTTTGCTTTCTACACCTGTTCTATGGGTTCTCGGGCCGCTACTTGTTTTCACACCTGTTTTCAGGTTCATTCATCGCTTTAATGTGACGTGTTTTAGTTTGTTTTGAGTGAAAAACCAGAGAAACAACAAGAAACAAAGCCAGAGAAACAGTGAGAAATAAAGCCTGAGAAATGAGAAATAAAGCCAGAGAAATTAGAAATAAAGCCAGAGAAACAGTGAGAAATAAAGCCTGAGAAAATAGAAACAAAGCCAGAGAAATGAAAAACAGCCAGAGAAACAGTGAGAAATAAAGCCTGAAAAATTAGAAATAAAACCAGAGAAACGAAAAACAAAACCAGAGAAACGGTGAGAAATAAAGTCAGAAAATGATAAATAAAGTCAGAAAAATGAGAAATAAAGCCTGAGAAATGAGAAATAAAGCCAGAGAAATAGTGAGAAATAAAGCCTGAATAAATGACGAACATGTGGGTGAGTGATGAACGTGTTCGTGAATGCTTTGATTAATGGCGAGTCACATGGACACGCTGACAGAATTGCCCCCCAAAAAAGTTGACGATGACCAAATTGTATGATAACCAGGTCAAACGATAACTGAGGTTCCACTGTATGTATCATTTAAGATGACATAATAAGCTCTAAAACATACACGTCTAGTGAGAAGTCTCCTGCCTACGTTTGCAGAAAGGGTCAAATTGTGTAAATGAGATGTTTAAACTTCTTTGTAAACACAATGGTGGTGTGAAAGTTTGGAGTGTGTGAGTGTCTGTCCACTCCTGTCCTTCCACCAGAATGACCCTCATGCCTCGAAACAGGTGTCCCACTAATACGATTAGGCCTTAACTTTGGAGGTCTAGTCCTTTAACTCACTGAGGTGTGCTAATAAAGCTAAGTGCTGGAATGAAGAAAAAGCTTCCTTTAAAACCGCCTCACATCTGTCCGGTGGGGCCCACCAGGCCCTTTTAAGATATTAAAGTGTGTAATGAGCGCCGTACGGAAAAGCACGTCGTGCAGGTAAATAAAGACAAAGCGGCTGCAGACGCGCACTGCGTGGCTTTTATTAAAGCTAGTTGATAAACACCTCCTCTGGTTATATAAATGGCTCACTAGAAGAAAGAGAGGAAGGTTATTCTCAATAAAACTGCCAGAAACACAGTCCATACATCTTCCACTGGAACTATATATCACAATGAAGTTGACTAAGAACATTAAGGTTAAGCTGCTGTGTTTACCAGTTAGCCAGCAGTCGCTTACACAGAATTCTGGGATAACTTAGGCTTGTACAAGCATTTCCATGCCTGCCATTTTGGTACATTCATTTAACAGTAGTACTTACTGTATTACAGGAAAACAAGACTATTTAAAAAACCATCCCGTAAAATACTGTGATCTTTAAAAGCTGCAGTAAAATAATGGCAGCTGGGATGAGCATTTTAAACGTATCAGCTGTACTTTAAATACACTTTCTTATTGTTGTTTTTTAAAGTAAAATACTGGAAATTTTACAAATAAATTATCAGCAGAGTTTCCACTGTGTGCTGTAATTGTTAGTGTTTAAATAGTACTTTTAATATAGTTTCTTACTGTTGTTTAAAAAAAAACAGTACAATATTGTGAATTTTAATAAATATAGTAGTACAGGAAATACTTTCTTGTAAAAAAAAATAGATGCTCTAGACCAAATACAAAAAAGACCATCCAGACTGTCATCAACAACAAATCCAAAAGTCAGGGTCTGGCGTGATCTGGGGTTTTGTTGTATTTACCGTTAAACTCTGAGGAAGTACACACAGTGGCAGGTAAAAGTTTGGGCACTCCTGGTTACTGTGAATTACTAAATGGGCAGATGATGGAACATTCCTTTACTATGTCAAGCATCATTCCTTTTTTTCATCATTTCAAAAATAACAAAAAAGGAAAAAGGGCTGAAGCAAAAGTTTGGGCACCCTGCACTGTCATTACTTTCAGCGGACTGCGAGGGCTATTGCTAAATCTTCAGCTTGCACCTTGTGAGGTATTGTTGATTTTGAGGTTTGTTTACGATTATAATACATTTATAAAACTTTTCATCTTCAGCTTATGTGATGTTTGCTTTTTAGATTTTTCCTCTAGCAGTGAAAGCAGTCACTTTTACAAGAACAATGAGCTTTCAGTGTCGTCGACTCAGTTAAATGTGTTTAAGTAATAAAAGAGTAGAAAAATGAATAGAAATGTAAATCTATATGTACTGACGTTAAGTTAAACATGACTATATGCAAAATATATCTTTTTTAAAGCGCCGGTTTGTGTATGAGTTCACGGGTATATGTGCAAAAAATGCAGATAAATGAACAGTGGACAAATTACACAGGTCTATTGACAGTTAACACAGGAGTGTTATTTTGAGTTTATGCCCATTATTGCTTTTGGATAAAAGCTGTTTTTGAGGCGGTTTGTCCTAGTTTTCATTGTCCTGTATCTTCTTCCGGATGGTAAAAGCTGGAAGAGGCAAAGACCACGATGTGATGAATCCATCCACCTCCATGTTTAACACCTGTAAAGGTGTTCTTTTCATGAACTTCTGCACCTTTTTCCCCAAAAAAATTAGTTCTATTTTAACTCAGTCTATAGAATTTGTGGCTAACATTTAAAAGAATATTTCAAGACAATTAAAAAAATATTTTGCCAAATTGTAAATATGAATGCATTTATAATGTATTTATTTAGGAGGTCCCTTGTCTGGAAAATGAACAGGATGCCAACTAACCCCAAACGTTTCTAACATATTTTATTATTTCATAAAATATTCCTAAAATAACTCAAAAAGGGATTTTTGTTAGAACCTTCCAAACTTTATTAAGTCATGAGACATCATGGGTTGGTTGAATGATATAATCAAACCCTGAAGTTGAGATTCAATCTGTGAGCTTCTTCTGACTGGGATGTGCTCTTATTCGACCCGTTTGACTGATACACAGCCTGTAATCTGAACAGGGTCAAATCAGTCAAATTACACACAGCTCTGCTTAATAAGCCATTTGAATGCACGTTTAATTTCTACATCCTCAGATAATTTGTCGTAGCGCAGATAAAATGTCAGTATGGTGACGCTAAAGCTAATGATGCATGTATGGAGTCGTTGTTTCCACCCCGTCCCATTAAAAAGAATCCCCACAAACATCTGGATCCGACTGGCACGCGCGCCATGTGGCGCTACCCGGTGACAAAAATTGAAATTAAGTTGTCGGGGCATCAAAAAAAGCCGATGTTGTGGAAGATTACGGTCTGGGGGCCGTGAGTCAGGGCTGGCTGACATTTTCTCAGCGGCACGTCAGAATCATCAGCGAGCGCCTAATTCCAGTTATTATTCTGCTTCAACTGTTGCATGATGGGAACGGGACGGCCGCTGTCTGGCGGAGGATACGCAAACCGCACATTATGTCACAGCCCTGCACCCGCCGGCTGACTGGGTGATGCATCTGCACAGCAAGCGCTGAACTGGTGAATTCTGGGTGAAAAGTGGCACTAACTGAAACTTCATCATAGACATCACTTATGTCTCATGTCTGGCTGTGTATGTACACTTTACAGACTGTAGTCCACCTGTTAATCAGTTTACTTTGTTGTTCTTCACTGGTCAGGACCCCCCACAGAGCTGGTGGATCATTCTCAGTGATACTGATGTGGTGGTGGTGTGTTAGAGCTGCCCTGTTGGTTGTAGATGTAAAGTCAGAGACAGCAGCTCAGCACAGTTTATGTCGGTTCTGATGCTGTTCACTCCAGCAGTGACTGGTCTGTTGATTCTCTCCAAGTTCAAACTGGTCACTGCTGGGGGCAGATGGACCCCAAACTATGGAACACCTCACCTCAGTCCCTCAGAGCCTCCCCCACTCTCTCCTCAGCTTAAATCTATTCTCATTTCACTTTCCTTCTTCTGCTGTATGGGTTTCCCTCTTAGTGCATCACTGGGTTTGGGAATGCTGTATTATCACCACGTCAGTGTCACTGAGAATGATCCACCAGCTCCATGGGGGGTCCTGGCCATTGAAGAACAAAGTATACATGGAAACTGATGGACTACAGTCTGTAATTGTAGAACTACAACGTGCACCTGTATGGACACAATCAGTGTAGATCCAAGGAGGTGGTTTTAATGTTATGGCTAATCAGTGTACATAGAATAAACATTCTGACGTGTGTCATCGTTATCAGTGTTTACATTGTACTTATATTTTCTATTCATTTGAATATTTGAACTGATATTGGCCTGTATTTTAAACGCTTTAAAGTTATGCCAGAGAAGCGACTGAGAGAGGAGACTGTTATGATGTTATGAGTCAGATGTTATGGTGTCATGTCTGAACGTGTCTGTTTTTCTCTTTTTTATCCCCAGTTTGTATTCACTGTTGTTGTTTGTATTGTTGACACTGATAGTGTTGTTGCCAGAAAATAGGTAGCACATAAAACAGCTTCTGTGAAATGAGAGGAGAGCTGAGGAAAAGCAGAAGGAAAGGAGAGAGAACAGGTGCACGGCATAGAAGAGAAGTGTCTGAGAGAGGATGTACTGATGTCTGCTGATGATGCAGCCGTTAAAGATGATGTTATTTGTCATGACTCTGTGCAGTGTGAGGGGCAGTGATGTGTGTGATATGTGTACGACTGTTGGTAAATGATTGTAGGCTATGAAAGCCATGCGCTGTGTTGGACGGTGTTGGTCAGCGATCGATCTGTGACCGGAGTGTTATTAAGATGATAATAGTCTGTCGGGGTCTCCACTGTAATGCACTAAGCAGATCCATTATAACCCAGTTATATTTCCCTTCCCTGGCAGCCCTGCATGTGTGTGTGTGTGTGTGTGTGTGTGTGTGTGTGTGTGTGTGTGTGTGTGTGTGTGTGATCTTTAATGGAATCTGGTTGAAATGAAATTATTCGAGCATCAATAAGCATAACATAATTCAGAGGATAAATAGGCTTAATTTATTGGACTGGCAGGCATAATGGCACCGGTGTGTGTGTGTGTGTGTGTGTGGAATGAAGACGGTGAAGTCACACACACACTTTCACACTGAGCACAAATTCATATGCTCACTCGTGTGTGTGTGTGTGTGTGTGTGTGTATAACCGTGTGCGTCTTTGTGGGGACCCGAGTCCTCATACTGATAGGAAAGTAAGAACATTCGGATTATGAACCAGCTAAAAGAGCAGAAAGACTAAGATTAAGCATAAGGTTAAAGTTAGGCATAAAGTAGAAATTAGGCTTAGGTTTAGGAGGTTGTTAGACGTTTGGTTAAGGTTAAAATTTGGGATTTTAGTAAGATTAAGGGTACAGTTAGGGTTAAAGTTGTAATTAGGGCAGGTTTAGGAGGTTTAAAACTAGGGTTAAGTTTAGGTAGTTAATATTGAAATTAGTTTTAGATTTAGGAGATCATTAGGAGTAGGTTTATAATTAAAATTAGGGTTAAGATTAGGGATTTAATAGGATTAAGGTTGAGATTAATGTTGTAATTAGGGTTATGTCTAGGGGTTGTAAGGCTAGGATTAGGATTAAAATAAGTATAGGAGGTCATTAGGAGCAGAGTTATGCTTAAAAGTAGGGTTAAGATTAGGGATGTAGTAGGGTTAGATTTTGGATTATGAGGTTATTGGGGTTAGTATACAAGAATAATACACAGTACATATACATCACACGTGTGTGTGTGTGTGTGTGTGTGTGCGTGTGTGTGTGTGTGTGTGTGTGTGTGTGTGTGTGTGTGTGTGTGTGTGTGTGTGTGTGTGTGTGTGTGTGTGTGTGTGTGAGAAAATGGATACACCAAGTTAACTGTATGATAGTGGGTGTTTGACAGCTGTGTGTGTGTGTGTGTATGTGTGTGTGTGTGTGTGTGTGTATGATGGTCTGTAGAACAGCAGGTGACTGGCACATTCTTCACACACGAGTGGGCAAAGAAACTTCAACCTTTTATTAGAAGACACTATAATTTAATGGGATGGGCACACAGTCCCCCCCCCTTCTCTCTCTCTCCCACTCATACACATCCTCTCTCGCCCTCTTCTCTCTCTCTGGAATGAAACCCAGCAAGCTGAGATTACACTCTGTAGAGCGCTGGTGATGAAGCAGCCGGCACAGGCCGAGGTTGTCATTTCACATCTTAACCTCTGGAGGGGCCGTACGCTTCATCTTCTTCTTCTTCTTCTTGTTTTTCTTCTTTTTTTCAGGGGGCTGCGAGGTTAATAATCAAAAATGATGTGCTTCACTAGAGCAGATAAATTGTGTCAAACACAGCTGGGTCGGCGGAGCTGCAGCCGGCCACCGCCGAGCTAAATTGATGGTTGTTGTGTGCTGGAAGACGGGCAAAGAAGCCCCTTCGCCCTGCCATATGACATGAATAGACTTCTAGGTGTCGCTTTGTGTGTGTGTGTGTGTGTGTGTGTTTGAGCAATCACGATGGTGACAGCGCAGATGTAAAAGGCCTGTGTGTTTCCAGGGCAGCGGAGTGTATGTTCCATCATTTTATCCTTCGTCTGAGCTCCTGGGTAAATACAGGACAAGTGTGGAGCATCTGTCAGAGCAGAGACGCTGGTCATCCAGCAGATATTTCAGCTTCCTCAGTCTGTCCACTTTAATACACTAATGACCAGCCGCAAGAACCTCAGCAGCTCACTAAGTGGACTAATGGACTAAGCCAAGAGTCCCCCACCTAGTGTTGTAACCAAGACCACTAAAGCGAGGCCGAGTCAAGACCAAGACTTTTAGTAGTCAAGTCTGAGTCACAACAAAAACCTGAACACATTGAGACCAAATCAACACTAAAACAATGTGTCCACATTGAGTCAGAGTCAAGACTAAATCTTTTAGTAGTCAAGTCTGTGTCAGAACCAAGACTTTTAGTTGTCAAGTTCTAGTCAAAACCAAAATGTTTGTAGTTCAGTCTGAATTAAAACCAAAATGTTTAGTAGTTGAATTCAAGTCAAGACCAAGTCTTTTAGTAGTTCAGTCTGAGTCAAATTCAAGACTTTTAGTAATTGAGTCTGAATTAAGACCAAGACTTTTAGTAGTCGAGTCTGAGTCAAGATCAAGACTTTTAGTAGTTGAGTCTAAGTCAAGATCAAGACTTCTAGTAGTTGAATTCATCTCAAGACCAATACTTTTAGTAGTTTATTCTGAATTAAGATCAAGACTTTTAGTAGTTGAATTCAACTCAAGACCAAGACTTTTAGTAGTCGAGTCTGATTCAAGACCAAGACTTTTAGTAGTCGAGTCTGAATTAAGACCAAGACTTTAGTAGTCGAGTCTGAGTCAAGATCAAGACTTTTAGTAGTTGAGTCTGAATCCAGACCAAGACTTTTAGTAGTTGATTCTGAATTAAGATCAAGACTTTTAGTAGTTGATTTTGAATTAAGACCAAGACTTTTAGCAGTTGATTCTGAATTAAGACCAAGACTTTTAGTAGTCGAGTCTGAGTCAAGATCAAGACTTTTAGTAGTTGATTCTGAATTAAGACCAAGACCTTTAGTAGTTGAATTCAACTCAAGACCAATACTTTTAGTAGTTGAGTCTGAGTCAAGATCAAGACTTTTAGTAGTTGAGTCTGAATCCAGACCAAGACTTTTAGTAGTTGAGTCTGAATTAAGACCAAGACTTTTAGTAGTTGAGTCTGAATTCAGACCAAGACTTTTAGTAGTTGAGTCTGAATTCAGACCAAGACTTTTAGTAGTTGAGTCTGAATTCAGACCAAGACTTTTAGTAGTTGAGTCCGAATCCAGACCAAGACTTTTAGTAGTCGAGTCTGAGTCAAGATCAAGACTTTTAGTAGTTGAATTCAACTCAAGACCAAAACTTTTAGTAGCTGAGTTTCAATCAACACCAAGACTTTTAGTAGTTGATTCTGAATTAAGACCAAGACCTTTAGTAGTTGAATTCAAGTCAAGTCCGAGACTTTTAGTAGTCGAGTCTGAATCAAGACCAAGACCTTTAGTAGATCAGTGAGAGTCGAGACCTTCCACCAGTGTCTCTGCTGAGTGAAAGATGGACAGTAGTGGGTACTGTAGTGGATGGACAGTAGTGGGTACTGTAGTAGGTGGACAGTAGTGGGTACTGTGGTGGGTGGACAGTAGTGGATACTGTGGTGGGTGGACAGTAGTGGGTACTGTAGTGGGTACTGTAGTGGGTGGACAGTAGTGGATACTGTAGTGGGTGGACAGTAGTGGGTACTGTAGTGGGTGGACAGTAGTGGGTACTGTAGTGCGTGGACAGTAGTGGGTACTGTAGTGGGTACTGTAGTGGGTGGACAGTAGTGGGTACTGTAGTGGGTGGACAGTAGTGGATACTGTAGTGGGTGGACAGTAGTGGGTACTGTAGTGGATGGACAGTAGTGGGTACTGTGGTGGGTGGACAGTAGTGGGTACTGTAGTGGGAGGACAGTAGTGGGTACTGTAGTGGGAGGACAGTAGTGGGTACTGTAGTGGGTGGACAGTAGTGGGTACTGTGGTGGGTGGACAGTAGTGGGTACTGTAGTGG
>BRDA01076226.1:0-37123 GCA_036984385.1 Crenuchus spilurus | reverse complement strand
TCATCACTTTTCTCAAAATGAATATTAAAATCTCCTACAATGATTACTTTATCACAGGATACGACTAAATTAGCAGCTAATTCACCAAAATCTTTACTTTGTCTAAGCAGTAATAATAATTTTCCTTTCTAATAACTACTGTCTATTAATGCCTGTCGATGTTGTTTAAGAGAAATGGTTCAGAGAAAAAAAATCAAAAGCTACATTCACATTACCAGGCTGAAGTGACTCAAATCTGATCTTTTGCCTTAATGTGGCTCAGATCTGATCTTTTCAGGGTTGTGTGGACATCAAATCCCACCTTTTCTAATCAGATTTGAGTCACTTTCATATGTGGTTCTAGATCAGATACGTAACCGATCCATGGACATGTGACTTAAACGTGATGGTCAGATCAGATTTCATGTCTTTTTGCTTGTACACATGCGCGTAGTGGGTGAGGCAGCGTTGGCTTCTCTTGTTTACTCACGAAGCTGTAAAAGCAGCCAGCTGGCATTTATTCACCTTCTTCACCTGATCATGTACAGTCCAGCACCTGTTTACTGTCCTCCTGAGCAAAACACCATCACACATCAGCTACTAACACGTCTGTTTTACTAGTTTTACTCAAATCAGTCTCACAAATACAAGGTTGCCAGATCCCCAAAACCTCACGATTTTGTAACAGTAAGTCACACTACACAAACAGAAACTAGTTTAAAATCTAAAGTGACACATACATTTCAATGAGCTTTAAAACTGAAATCTTCTTCAAATCTTACTTTCTCATTCCATTTCTTCTTTAATTTAGTGCAAAACCCTTACTGGTGACTAGGTTTTTGCAAACCTCTCAAGCCTGCACAAATGTGACGCTTTGTTATTAGTGATGAAAGTGGCATGTATACTCACGTCAGTGTGTACATGTGAGCCATTTCAGGGACAGATTTGTTCACATTACAGAGATACAGCTCACTTACATTCGTGATCTGAGCAAAAAATCGGGTATGAATAATGTGGCTTGTAATGTGAACATAGCCAAAATTATGCAATTTGGATCTTGTGTAACCTTTTAATGTCCTCAACATGAGAGAGTCAATGGATTTTATAGGGGACAATAATATATACAATCGATGTTTTTGAAGACACCCCAGGTTTTTTTTATACATCTCTGCCAAATGGTTGAGATGGCATTTTATGCTAAAATGGAAACACGTACCACAAATATCTCTCTCTCTCTCTCTCTCTCTCTCTCTCTCTCTGTATGTTTAACATCTGCAAATAAGGTATAGTGACTCAAATGAGCTCTACTAGCAGAACACTAAAGGTTTATAATGTAATTAATCAGTCAAGACATGTATAGTCTTAATTTTGTCTCTATTTCTGTACTGCAGCTACTAGGTCAGTATATGTAATAAGCAATATAAGTAATAATTTCTTTCCTAAAATCTTATCCAGTAGTCTTCTGTTGCATTAGTCTTGTGGCCCCAGAAACAAGCAAACTGTGTCAAAATCTGTTCTTGATGTAGAGAAATTGAAGATTTTTTTTTTAATCCACTTGGTTCTTAAAATGTTCCTGAGCTTTGCTGTCTTTCTTATTAGTGGTGGTTTGGCATGCCTGCTGGTTTGGCTATCTTTACACTTTTTCACATTTCTTTAGCTCTTTTGCTGTCAGACATCTACAATAGAGCACAAAAGCAAAGGCTACTGCCGAGACATTTTCTTCAAAGGAGCTGCCTAACAGCTGAAAAGCCCAAATAGCCTCAAACTGCTCAAACTTTTGTGCCCTAAAACTGTGAACTCTAGAAAATGTGCTGCAGTTTCTAAATGGCCTGTCTAAACTGGGTGTTTCAGAACTGACATCTGATAGTCTGCTGTTTTGTTTAATTGTGTTGTTTCAGACATCAGAAGGACCAGCAGGTCAGTATCAGCAGTTCTGTATTTTCCCAGTTCTCAGCACTTGTGAAAATGTCTTTTCCCATTTGTTTTCTATTATTTATTAAAGTCTTTCCAGAAAGATCTGCTCTGATGTCTTGCCGAAGTTGTAGATAATGATATGACTAATTTCCTGATAATTGAGGGCAACTTTCATGATATATAACATGTATATCATGACAACCCACAACCTGAAGCTCAGCCCTAGCAAGACTGAGCTTCTATTCATTCCCGGAACCACTGGTTCACATCTTAAATTTTTTATCTTGTTTGAGAACTCCTTGGTCGTTCTGTCTCAAGAAGAAAGAAGCCTCAGTGTGATCCTGGATGACCGGTTATCGTTTTCTAGTTACATTGCAAACTTGACTTGGTTGTGCAGGTTCTTCCTCTTCAACATTTGACAGATTCAACCCTTTCTAAGTGAGCATGCCACTCGGGTGCTTCTCCAGTCTCTTGTCATCTCAAGACTTGACTACTGCAACTCACTTCCTGGCTGGTCTTCCTATGTGAGCCATCAGGCCCCTGCAGCTGATCCAGAATGCAGCTGCTTGGCTGGTCTTCAATCAGCCCAAGTTCTCTCACATCACTCCACTGCTGTGTTCACATCACTGGCTTCCTGTAGTTGCTCACATCAGATTAAAAACCCTGATGTTCGCCTACAAAGAAAAAAAGTGGACCAGCCGCTCCCTACGTAATGGCAGTGGTCAAGTCTCCAGTTGCAGCTTGAGCCCTTCAAGCTTCTAGTACAGCTCGGCTTTACCCGCCATCCTTGGAAGACTGGCATCAAGACTCTTCTCTGTTCTAGCACCCAGGTAGTGAAACAAAGTCCCATTGACTGTTCTACCAGCAGAGCCCCTCACAGTCTTCAAACACAGACTGAAGAGCATCTCTTTGTGGAACACGTAAGTGAGCACTAGTTTAAACACTTATTGTAATGCACTGTAATGCTCTTATATTGTGTATAATTGTGTATCTTTCCTTCTTTCTAGTTATTAGTGATGGTTTAGTTCTAACAGTGTCTGAACTGAAGAGTAGTTTGGGCTCTAACCTGTCTGTACTAGCTGAGATAACTCTTAATGGAAATAAATCACTGTTGTACATCACTCTGGATAAGGGTGTCTACCTAATGCCATAAACATAAACATGTATGTTTTTCTGTAATTTAAAAAATTCTTCTGGACATTAAATGTTTTTATTCAGCATTCACCTACTGCACTTCCATAATGGCAATTACACACAAATACTTGTTCTCTTGATGTATGCAGTTTTTCAGTGTTCTTTATTTATTAAAATATGTAAAAATATTGAACAAAGGAAATTCACAGCAGTCTGAATAATGAGTCACTGCTGACTATTACTGCAGTATTGAATAGTAAAACAACTGTTACTTCTTCTGAGGGAGGGAGACTGCAGATTGTCTGAAGGTCTCTCAAATGCAGGAATTGATGTATATTAAGAAATGAAATGAGGTTGACCAGACAAAACATGAAATATCTTGGGTTTATACTGTCTGTGACAAAATAAACATCAATGTAAATGTTGGAAACAGTGAAGTCTTTTGTTTTTCTTTCTTCATTTTTTATAGTCGGTCAAATTGATGTACATTCTGATTAGTTTTTATTCAGAATTATAATCAAGTTCATATATCAGGCCATGGCTATGTTAATTAACATTTCTGTAAGACTAGTGCTGTTAATCACATCACTGATCTCAAATTTAAAATGAAAGATGGGCCTTATATTCACAGCTGTGAGAAAATGAACAGTTTTTGTGGTTTCATTATTTATGGGTCTGTTTTTAATTAAAATAAGAATATATATATGAACTAGTGGCAAAGTTTCTCTCAAATTTGAAATAAAGACATTGGCATTTACAACAATTAATCAAATAAAATGACACCTGGCCAGGGGGTGGCACGGTGGCTTGGTGGTTAACATGTTCGCCTCTCAGCACTGAGGTCTTGGGTTTGAGTCCCCAAACTGGGTGGAGTTTACATGTTCTTCCCATCTCATGTCTGTATGGGTTTCCTCCCACAGTCCAAAAACATGGAGGTTAGGTGCATTGGGTACTCTAAATTGTCTCTGTGTGTGTGTGGGTGCACAGTGGTGGATTGGCATCCTGTCTTGGGCTTAGATGGAATAGTGTAATGCCCTGTACTGCACCCAGTGAGGGGGTAGAAGAGTAACTGCGACCCTGATAAGGATTATAAGGGTAGGATAATGGATGGATGGATGGATGGACACTTGGCCAAGACGCAGTGTATTCAGAGCTCTGGTAATGTTAAGGTGTAAATACATTCATATTAAACAGCACAAAACAGTTTTAACTGAACACACAAATCAGAATTTGTTAGAATTTGTTCATGATCTTCACTAGTCTTTCATATTACTGTTGGCTGACTTTTTTGCCACTCCTGAAGCAAAAATATTAAGCAGCTCAGCTTTCTGATCATCCATCATCCTCTTTTTCACATTTCAGAGGTTTTTAATGGGCTTCAGGTCTGGAGAATAGACTGGACATTTGGAGTTGTCTCATTTTTTTCCAGGGTTGTGTGTTCATATCTATATATACACATACATACTGTACTGTACTTAAGTTTTAGTGACCCTTAAAAAATTTTAAAAAGTTGTAATTTGTATTTGTCATCAGATCTGCTTTGGTTAATCATTACTTAATTATGTTAAGTGACGGCTGAGGAATTTAAACTGTGATGAGTGAAGAGATTTTGAGGAAAACATCTGGACTTTTTTATTAATACAAGCTCACAAGATACTTTTGAACTGTATTAATGTTTATTTGTATTTATTTAGATATTTTTTGTAAGTGAAAGCAGACTTATTACCAGGATAAACAGTTTTAAACAGGTTTGCTTAGACTTCCTCATAGTACTGTATATACATGTACACTTATGCCAGGCTCAGACTCCAGTCCAGCGTAGGTTGGTGAATTCTCTGCTCTGGCACTAAATGCCTACTGCCTAATGTGTGTGTGTGTGCTATGCTCACTAGTATGTGTGCTTACTGCCCCCTAGTGTGTGCCCTCTAGTGTGTGCGCTTACTGCCCCCTAGTGTGTGCCCTCTAGTGTGTGCGCTTACTGCCCCCTAGTGTGTGTCCACTAGTGTGTATGTTTACTGCCCTCTAGTGTGTGTTTACTGCCCTCTAGCGTGTGTGCTTACTGCCCCTATTGTGTGCCCTCTAGTGTGTGTGCTTACAGCCCCCTATTGTGTGCTCTCTAGTGTGTGTTTACTGCCCTCTAGTGTGTGCCCTCTAGTGTGTGTGCTTACTGCCCCCTAGTGTGTGTCCACTAGTGTGTATGTTTACTGCCCTCTAGTGTGTGTGTTTACTGCCCTCTAGCATGTGTGCTTACTGCCCCCTACTGTGTGCCCTCTAGTGTCTGTGTGCTTACTGCCCCCTATTGTGTGCTCTCTAGTGTGTTTACTGCCCTCTAGTGTGTGTGTTTACTGCCCTCTAGTGTCTGTGCTTACTGCCCTCTAGTGTGTGCCCTCTAGTGTGTGTGTGTGCTTACTGTCCCCTATTGTGTGCTCTCTAGTGTGTGTTTACTGCCCTCTATGTGTGTGGTTACTGCCCCCTAGTGTGTGAGCCCTGTAGTGTGTGTGCTTACTGCCCCCTAGTGTGTGAGCCCTGTAGTGTGTGTGCTTACTGCCCCTGGTGTGTGTGCTGTGCCCTATTGTGTGTGCGTGTGTGTGTGCGCGCGCGCGCTGTATATGTGTTAAATGCAGGAGCACTGTGCCTGTTTTTACTCTTTAAGTATATTTGGACTGTTTTGTTCCACAGTAAAATAAATGAAGAGTAATATGAGAAGTGATGGTAGTTTCTTGCTGAGTTGTGTACATCCTGTCATGCTGGTCTCTCCCCCACAGAGAGGCGCTCTTTCTCCAGGTGTCTGTGCGGCAGGCGCCTCCCTGAAGCCCCAGCAGGAGCGCCAGTGTCCGGCTTCACTGCTCACTCAGCCCGCTCGCAGCTGCACAGCAGCTCATGTGGACGTGGGAACCAACAGTGGCGACTCTCCGAGCTGTAAAGCAGCTGAGATTTTGAGCACAGACTGCTTTTTACGTCTGTTTTCTTCATGTAAGTCATGTTTGAACAGTTTTCATGGACCTGTACGCTGGAGAGAAGTCTGTGGGAGTTCAGCAGTGGGGATCCAGACGTCTCTGTACAACCTGATGGATTTGTAAAGCTGGTGTTGTGAGTATGGTCTGAACGAGCACTTGTGGACATGATGGGAATACGGTTGTTGTGTCTGCTGATGTGTTATGAACTTTTGAACTGTAGAAGTGATGATGTGGGTGAGCTGCTGGCTTCCAGTAACGTGGAGAGGGTTCATGTACAATCTGAAGGCACTGACTCACTCACTGTGAACACTGGCTGGTCTGAAAACCAGCAGGTCAGTGTTACAGGTGTTAAAAAGGGGTCTGAGAGTGAAGAACTTATGATAACGAGGGAGAAACTTGGTACCAAACTGTCCTCCAGTCCTCCACCTGAGGCTAGAAGATCTGCTTCAGAGCCTACTGTCCATCATCCACACAAAAGAGGGATGAGGAGCAGCATCCAGGCCACAACACAGCCTCAGACACCAGCACGGGACCTCAGTTATGCTCACAAGCTGGAAGCCCTCCCAAAGCCCTTAGCTCTGAACCAGTCCACAGACTCTCCTGATGATTTAAACCCAGATAATGGTCTGTTGCCTGAGGGTGACTATGAGGACATCACCCCTCTCTTCCCCATCAACACCCGGCCCAAACCTCCAGAGGTCAAGAACCCGTTTTATCCGCTTACTGGTGAATCGTATGGCGCGTACGCCATCATGTTTATTTCTATAATCATCTTCACTGTGGGGATAATCGGAAATATAGCAATCATGTGCATCGTGTGCCATAATTACTACATGCGAAGTATCTCCAACTCCCTGCTCGCCAACTTGGCCCTGTGGGATTTCCTCATCGTCTTTTTTTGCTTGCCGTTGGTCATATTCCATGAGCTCACGAAGGACTGGCTGCTTGGAGAGTTTTCCTGTAAAATAGTACCTTATATTGAGGTAAACATGCCCATTCAGTTTAATACTACAGTAGCAGTACTATGAGTCAGATGTAACAGGTTATATTAAAGAGGACTAAAGAGAATTCACACTTGTGCACAATTTACACACTTCTGTAACTTTGTGTATATTTATTCATTTTTACATAAATGCCCAAGATACATTTATATTGATTTGTGCCGTCAGTGCCAATTCTACCACCCACAACAACAAATCCTATTTTTATTACTGTAGGATTTCAGAACAGAGGGCAGCCGAGACGTAAACCTTCTCAAATGTGAAATACACTCTTAAAAAAGATGGTTAAGGGTTCTATAGTAAATATATATATATAGAACCATAACCCAAAGGGTTCTTGCATGGTGAAAAAGGTTCTTCATATTGATGAGGAATGTGCTGTAGATGATTCTATACATAACTTCTAGGTAGCCCCAAAACAGGTTCTACTATAAAACTTGTAATAACAGAAGAACCCTTTTTGGTGCTATGTAGAACCATTTTGAAAGGCTTCAACATAGAACCATCTACACTCTTTGTTTTTTTTTAGTTAATACAGAACCTTGAGCACACAAAGAACCCAATGGTTTCTTTGCATGATGAAAGGGTTCTTCAAATTGATGAAGAATCTGTTGTAGATGGTTCTCTATAAAAATCTTTTAATAATGGTTCTATTAAGCACCAGAAAGGGTTCCTCTATTACTACAAACTTGACATTGTAACGATAGCAGAACCTTTTTGGGGACTATATAGAATCAAAAGGCTTCTGCACTCTTAAAAAAAGATGGGTCTTCAATGGTTTTTTAATAATTAAACCTCCAAAGGGTTCTTTGCATGCTAAAAGGGTTCTTCGGATTGATGAGGAATGTGCTGTAGATGGTTCTAAATAGCACCAAAAAGCATTCTTCTATTATTACAAGCTTGACATCGTAATGATAGCCGAACCATTTTGGGGGCTATATAGAACCATTTTCAAAAACGTTCTGTATAGAACCATCTACAAGGCATTCCTCATCAATCTGAAGAACCCTTTCACATGGGAAAGAAACCTTTATCCACGAGAACCATTTTCTTTACTAAAGAACCCTTGAAGTAGGGTTAGGGTGAACTTTAAAGAATAACCATTAACCCGTTGGGCAAAATGATGCCCACCCAACAGTTGCAGTGAGGTTTAATGTCTACATTGTGTTTATCAAATACTACCAGATGTACTGAATAATTGTCAGGCACATCATTTTCTAATTTATTCATCTTCTTTAAAATAATAATAATGTTTTTTGAAGTGTTGGTGCTTGTTGTGTTGGTTTATGGATGGTACATTATATAAAAAAGCTTTTTGCTCCTTTGCCATCCATCCTTGCTTTTGTTTTCCAGGTGTGGTTGCTCTGACAGAGGCTTTCAGAAGGTGCTGTAGTGTTTTGTCTCAGTTGGGAATATGGGGAGAGGGGTGTGTCTCTCTCAGACACAAAGAGACAGTGGCATTGCCTGGGGGGCAGAATTAAGTCTGAATCATGTGCTGCAAAGTGACAGTGCCGACTGGTGTCG
Organism: Crenuchus spilurus; assembly: GCA_036984385.1. NCBI lineage: Eukaryota > Metazoa > Chordata > Actinopteri > Characiformes > Crenuchidae > Crenuchus > Crenuchus spilurus. The sequence goes on along the minus strand of BRDA01076226.1, from coordinate 28,614 downwards.
GAGTGCTGCCTTAAATCTCCTAAACCCCTCTCTACACCTAATGTACCTCAAGCACCCTGCTAAACTGTTGAGGTCCATTTATGATAAGCTCATGTTAAATGGGTTAAGTGTAGCACGTGATCGTTATTGTTGTTGGTAATATCTTGATGCTGACCAATAGGATTGCTTGTCTAAGACTTTGTAACATTAAGCTGCTCTAAAAGTGCTTCTCTAAGCTAAGCGCCCGCCCTAAACTCAGAAGGTCTAGGTACAGATGGTCTACAATGTTAAAGCTTTGCTCCATAGACAGTAGTCATATACACATTTTATTTTCAGATATTGTAAACATTGGCAGTGTATTTCCTGACAAATTGCTGATGGGCTAAAGGCTAATTGTCTTTATTGCTTACAAACATTAGCATCCCGGTCCGTGACACATCTAATTTATGTAAAGGCAGATTTGGGACCTCACTGTTTTGCTACGTAAAGAAGATAATGACCGTGTTCTGTCGTCATGCTAAAGAGGACTCTAATCATGTAATTAATTAGGGATGATTAGAGGGGTGCTTGGGGAGATTAGTGCAATAGACGAAGCTCATTCAGGCCTGAAAAAGCTGCTTTCACGCCTGTGGAGGTTACTCTCCAAACCCAAATCACTAGAACAGACAATTAAGAAAGTGACAGTTGGCCACTCTTGTTCTGTTTGATTCCATCAGTTCATCCACCATTCTTTTTCTTTTCTTTTTTTTCTCAACAGTGTAAAAATTACATACTGCGTCCAAAAGTTTGTGGACATTTCTAATGAATGTATTCAGCTACTTTAAGTTGCAGACGTTGAAACAGATGTACAGATGCATACAACTTGTCTAGCCCTGTAGTACGGTGGCCCACAAAGTCACATTTACAAAGCAAAAACAAAAACTGAGAACACAACAGTCATTTTTTTGCTTCATTTCTTTAATGCAGTTGCATTCTCGTCATTTGTTTGCATTTTCCCTTAATGCTGTTGTTCTCAGCTTTTGTTTTTGCTTTGTATATGTCGTTGTGATGTGTCTCTGTGGGCCAATGTATTGTAGAAAAGTACTGCCAATATAATATGACTCTGGAGCACATAAACATTTAATTTATTTGTTTACAGCCCCCATGCATTGAGCTGTGGAGCTTTGGAATGATGGGGTCCCATTCAATGCTGTTAGGATGACTTGGGGATGAGGTGGTGGTGGTGGTGGTGATCCAATATCCTGACCTCACTAATGCTCTTGTCACTGAATGCAATCAAATCCTCACAGCACTGCTCCAAAATCTATTAGAAAGCTTTCCCTGGACAGTAGAGACAGTTTCTCAAACAAAAGCTGGATTTAACACCATTGATTTCAGGAGATGCAATGAATGAGCAGGTGTCCCTATACTTTTTTCCCAATGTAGTATATTTTTATACAATGCAGTGCTGTCTTTTTAGATGTGAGGAAGGCCTGATGAAGCTTCTGTTGTTAATTTCACTTTGTTAGATGATTTGGCATAAAAGTACATTTGAAACTGTAGAATGACGCAGTGTCTGATCACACTGTACACACTGGTTTCTTTGCAGAGCATATGAGCACATAACAGAATCTGAACTGTATATTGCCTCATTTTTAAGATCATGCATTAAGAATACAGTACCACAGAATGTGATATGCTGTTTTTATACACCTCGTCTGGAAAGGTCTCCTTTTCACTCTCTAAGGCTTTAGCCCAGCACTATGACATCTGATAGTGTTCGTGTGTATCCTTCAGCTTCTGCTCGTGTGCAAAAACACATTGTTTACATTGTCCTCCAGAGTCCATATAGAAAAGGGTATCTCTGTAGGGTATCTCTGTAGGGGCTTCTCAGAAATGTATAGAGACTGGAGGAACATTATTTTGTGCAGTGCAAGGTCTGAACCTATACCACTGTCAATCAATTCCACATATCTGGAGGGTCATCTTTGTGAAACTTGAAGCAGAGGATGGATCAGAATGAAACACATAGTTGAGTGGGAAAGAATCCTAACTTTGCAGCATTTTTGAGGTCATTCTGGGTTTGTACAGATTTTTACTTCATGTAAGGTCACGAAAAATATGGAGAGCTTAACTGGAAGCATGTGTGTACAGTATGTGAGTCTGGGCTAAGGTCTTTATCAGTACTGCCGGAGAGAGATGTACTCAGACAGTTCCTCTCCTCCACACACATCATCTACACTTGTAGTTTATTATTCAGTATTTTTAGAGTGATTCATTTTATTGTCCAAGAACACTGTCCGTGTTTGAAGAATTTGTGCTGGTAAAATTGCTGCTTACATAAATAATGCAGAATACAAATAGCAAGGAAATACATTTTTACTGTCATTGTATTTTTTTTCTTTCATTTTAACCCAGTTTATCCCCAAACAATATAGTAGTTGTGAAGACTAGCACAGGCCTCCTCTGATGCAAAGTCAGGTTCCGCCTCTTTTCAAACTTCCGATACATCGTTGCTGGGCCGCCAACACACTCAGAGGAAAGCTGATGCATTGGCTGGCAGACGCCTGAGCCAGCAGACATTACATGGTAGTGGTGATGGGAAGAGAGTGCCATTTACACACCCAGAGAGACCACAGCCAATTTTGCTCTCTCAGGCTCAGGCTACCGATGGCAAGCAGCCTAACTCGCGATCCTCTGATTATAGTGTCAGCACCTTCGAGCCACTCAGAGCCAGTGTACCTCAATTTTTTTTGTTTTTCACTTTTTTGCATCATTTGGTAATGCAAGATGGTTAGAAAAGTTTTTTCTTTGTCCTGTAAAGTTTTTTCAGAGATACAAGGTTTTATTCCAAGGAAATAGAAATAAATAATATTATAAACATTCCCAAAGGGTATCACAAAATATACTTATAATCAGTACTTCAAATAGTCCTACAGTGTCTTTGCAACAATACAGAACAGGTGCAGATTAAAGTAGCTTTTAAAAGTGTTATTCAGAGGAATGCCACTGAAGAACCATCTTTGTTTATCTAAAGAAGCCTTCAATCTTTAATTAAACCTTTTTAAGGTTTAAAGAACGTCCACATGATGTACCAAATAAAGATTTTTGCTCTGTACATTAAAGCGAAGACTGATTTAAGTCATTTACACTGACTTTGAAACAGTGTATCATTATTTATGTACTAAATTAAATGTTTGTTCATTTATTACATTCATTCACTCTTTTGCTTCATGTCTTTACATTACAGGTGGCCTCCTTAGGTGTAACTACTTTCACTCTTTGCGCTTTATGTATCGACCGTTTCCGCGCAGCATCCAACGTGCAGATGTACTACGAGATGATTGAGAACTGTGCCTCCACTGCAGCTAAACTTGCTGTTATCTGGATCGGTGCTCTGCTGTTGGCACTGCCTGAGCTGTTGATTCACCAACTGGTGAGAGAGGAGCGAGAACCCCCTGAGGTGACCCCTTGCGAACGTTGCGTTGTACGTATCTCCACCAATCTGCCAGATACCCTATATGTGTTGGGCCTCACCTACAACGGTGCCCGTTTGTGGTGGTACTTCGGATGTTACTTCTGCCTGCCCACCATCTTCACCATCATCAGCTCGGTGGTGACTGCCCAGAAGATCCGCAAGGCTGAGCGGGTCAGCGTGAGAGGCAACCGCAAGCAGATCCAGCTGGAGAGCCAGATGAACTGCATGGTGGTGGCTCTGGCCATCCTCTTCGGCTTCTGCGCGATTCCTGAAAACATCTGCAACATCATGTCTGTGTACATGGCCGCTGGCGTCCCTCGTCGCACTTTGGACATCCTGCACCTGGTCAGTCAGATGCTGCTTTTCTGTAAGTCCGCAGTCACTCCGGTACTGCTGCTGGCCCTGTGCAGGCCCTTCGGCAAGGCCTTTCTGGACTGCTGCTGCTGTTGCTGGGAGGAATGCGGCCCACCAAAGTCCTCCACGGCCACCAGCGATGATAATGAACACGAGTGTACCACCGAGCTAGAGCTTTCACCCTTCAGCACCATGCACAGGGAGACATCTACATACACAGCTGTGGGCACACACTGCTAGGGTCCTCTGGGCATGTGCCACTTCATAAAGGGCTCTGATTCATTGATCAAACCATGCGAGACATGCTGGGTCTCACCTTGAGTTATACATGATCTGACTCTTTTTGGGGGACTGGCAGGACTTTCTCTTTGGGGCAAAGAGCCATCCATTTATAACCAGACAGATGGTTTTACAGCTCTGACTGTCCACAGTTGTTTACAGAAGAAAAAAAAATCACGAGCATTATCTGTAGTTTAATTTGAGTTCGTAGTGATTGTGAATTAACTCACTGTTATTGTTATTTTTGCACAATTGTCTTACACCTTTTTTTTTTAGTTTCTTTTAAATGGAAAGTTTACACGTTGAGTTTCTTGTGGCTGGTAGTGAGCGTGTTGTGTGGTAATGGAAAGTGGTGATTCTTATGAATCAGTTAAAGGTACACCTGGCTCCCTTGCTATGTAAGTATTATGTTTACTCTGTATTTGTTAGCAGAAGAATTTTATCCTGCACTTCAGCTGTAATTGGAAAGCACTGAAGAAGCTGTTTTAGCTTAAAAATGTCACTTTAATAAAAACTGAAATGATTTGTTTTAAAAATATGGATTTTTATTATTTTTATTATTATTTAATATATACCATCATTTCATATCTAATTGGGTCATGTGACTTCTTTAGGATAATAAATCCAAAAGTTTGATACATATGTGCTACCCTGGTTATAACTTACTGCACCCCCCCCCCAAGCGCAGGCGTTGGTCAACTGGCGTGCATGACATCAATGGCATACAGTATTTTGCAAGTGCACACAGAGGCTATTGTCTTAAACTCGTTACCAGAGCAACCTCAGACATCCATAATGAAAAGGTCTGTGTGATGTCACTGGCAGCCATCTATATGGAGATTGTCATTGTGAGGAAAGATGTAGGAAATTCTTTTTTTGATGCTTTCTTTGTTTGTTCTGCTGAACTGGACAGCTGGAGTTGAGTAATTACTGTCTGTGCTGAGGATGTTTACCTCAGAGGAACAGTTTGACATGTTTTCAGTTTGACTTATCAGACAGCTCAGCTCAGCTCTGCTGCATGAACACCTCAAGTTTTCTGTTTGTAGTTTTTCTTTCAACCTGACTGTGCTTTGTATAATGCGCCCAAGCGTCATAGTAGAACCTTGTAGTACAGAGAGACGAGACTTCTGTAAGTTCCTGCTGGCACTGTCAGCACACTGCCCAAATGATGCTTTTGAGCTTTTTGGACTAACAGTGACAGAAAAGGATGGAAGTGTACTAAGTAGATAATTACCCATCGCCAGCAGAAACAAAAGATACTGTCATAGCAATGGCAGTTTATAGGAAAGCACTGAATATTTGGCAACTAAAATTATCGGTGAAAAGACCAAATAATTTACTGTATACCAAACAGTGATGTTTAATGAAACTGTTACCTGTTTGGACATTCATCATTCTGCTTTTTCTCACCAGTTAACAAAACAGATTCTCCAGCACAGTTACAGTTTGGTGCTGAAATGGAAGAAGACAACAAACTACAAGCACAACCTTTACTAAACTACACTTGTTATAATGAAGCCAGAATACAGCCGCTTAGCTTTGTGTTTGTGCTCCAGCGGCTGCAGTGTTAGGGACCATCTCACAATTACCAGAAGAAATGTGAAGTGTTTCAGTGTCTGTAGCCAATGACACTCACATTAAACACACAAAACATCCATGTGACTTACATCATTCATTTTAGACATTTTCATCATTTTGTCATGTCTTATGGTTTTATATACAAATATAAAAGAATAATCATTTAAACTCATGTTACTGAACCTGTTGATGTCAAACCAACTTATTAAAATACAAACATTAATTCTTGACTCACTACAAGACTTATTTTGGGAAATAGTTTAGTTACTAAGTTTATAATGACCACATTTTTAATTTTTTTGTGACCAAACATCATTTCTATGCATCCCTATCAATTTATAGAGAAGGACCTAGCAAACAACTAAAGTTAACATAAGGTTATTAATCTCAAGTTGATGCACTAAGCTCTAGTGCTTAGAAAGAATCCAATCTTGCACTAAGATTTTTTTTTTAATTAATTTATTTATTTCTAGGTTTTTGCCAATTTTATCCCCTTCCCAATGTACTGGTAGCCAATTAGCCCATCCCCTCCCCATCACTTTGCAATGTCCCTGACTCTAGGAGGGTGCAGGCAAGCACAAGCCTCCTCCGTTGCGTGTGATGTGCTTCTTTTTTGAACCACCGCTGATACACCGTCACTGGAGAGCCTAACGCGCTCGGAGGAAGGCACACAGGGTCCCCAGCTCCAATTGGACCAATCAGTAGACGCCTGAGCCAGCGGACATTGCAACGTGAAAGTGATAGGGAGAGAGAGAGCGCCATCTACGCGCCCAGAGAGAGCACGGCCAATTTTTGCTGTCTTGAGCCCTGGCTGTTGATTTCAAACAATTCGAACTTGCGATCCTCAGGTCATAGTGGTAGCGTCTTTGCCCGCTGAGCCACTCGGGGGGGCCCCCTTGCCCTAAGATTTTTTTTAAATCTTGCTAAGTCAGTATTATTCAAGCCCATATACCTCTTTGATGAATAATTCATCTACCTAAATGAACAACATCTCTATTAGATGGCACACGCAATGTGAATAATTAATCAGCGATAAGCTCTCTTTGCGACTGCTTCTCACTGCTGTCACTGTATTAGGTTACTGAAACGTTATTTTGAGTAATTACTGCTGGCTGTATCTTCATTAACTTTTAAATAAGGATGTGTAATTGGAGTGTAATTAAACTACCTTCTGTTTTGATCCTGCTGTGGTTACAGGTGGTAGTTTGGATGTTTTATACCATGAGATGTTGCTTGAATCACTGGTGTTTGGTACCCACTCAGTGCACGTTCATCAGTTGTGGCCTCCAGTGAGCTGCACACCGGATAATGGCCGTCTACTCTGAATGTGCCGTATAATCTGATCTCTGATTTGAGTGGATTCCATCCTGACAGGATAGAGAGTGTATTGTCTTGTGTTTGTCTTTGTGGGATTGTTCCTCATTTCTAGGTCACTGCCTGTGATAAACGCTTGAATGCATTAATGAGTTTGGAAGCACAGAGAACTCTCCCCTCTGCGCTGAGGGGCTCTGCTTATTGTTTCACACACACTGTACACACAATGTACCTACTTCTTCGTACCTCTTCTGTGAAAGGGTTCGGGAGTACTCTTGGCGCTGCCAATATTTGTTTTTTTTCGTTCTTTTGTCTAATGAGCGCTCTTTGTCATTGTGTACACTTTTTATCAAATGCACTTTGATGGGCCAAACTGAGCCATCTTAATATTCATATGCCATTCAGTAACAACGACACCTCTTTACATCATTATCCATGACCTTTGATGGGAACAATGCTCAATGTGCATACCTTCAGGGCAGCTGGAATTCCATTCAGACATGTCAAGTTAATGAGTCCTGAAAAGAAAGAGAGCTTTGCAGTGAGAATGTTTCTTAAACATAAGAACTATCGCCCACCGAGAAGAAAATGAGTCTACAGCTTAATGCATTGCCTGAGGCCATGAGAAAAACAGTGACACCACATAATGAAAATAGCCATTCCCTTTGGCTACACTGCCTAGATTCACTTAGGAGTATTTATCAGGATTGTTTATAATTGAGATTTTTAGGTTTGACATAATGAACACACGACTGCGTTTGAAGGGAAATAGTCTTTCATTTATTTTCAGAGAGAAGAACCTAGCCAGCTGTCCTCGCTTTCCTGAGAGAACGTGGCAAATTACATACTCAGACTCACCCAGCCAATGCCAGAGTGTAGTAGTACTAAGATTCAGGCCTGAATTTAAACTGGTGAAACCAGTGCTAAGTCATATTTTTTGAAAGGCCATTAATTCCATTTTGCACATATTATTCAAAAAATTTACTTTGAAGTGATTTCTAGTTTTCTGAGTTTCACCTTCATGTTAAATGTTTTAATCCACATTTAATCCATCTGTGCAGTGAAGCACACACATTAGGCTGTGAGGACATGTGCCTGAAGCACTGGGCAGCCCTATCCACAGCACCCGTGTAGCAGTTGGGGGTTAGGTGTTTTGCTCAGGGGCACTTCAGTCACAAGACCAGATTCCTAACCACCAAACCACGGCTGCCCCACCTACACTGGATCCTGCATTTTGTCAATGCTTCATAACATTACACAGTACAAAAAAAAGGTAAACTACTGGACATCCACCATTTGTTGGCTAATTAGCTACTAATTATGAAAATTGTGTAACTTTGAATTTTCACTAAACTGTTGATATAAGGCCTAATAGCATTACAGTGCAATCCACATTTGGATACTCTTTGATAATGCTTCAGTAATAACAGCCATTCATCTCCTCTTTTCTGAATAATGTATGCTTCATTAATGATTCAGTTCACTAAAAGCCACTGGTTTCTCCACTCAGCACTTGATCTTTTCCCTCAGTTACAAATGATTTCACTTAAAACTGATTCATATTAACAGTCATTCATATATTCTTGTATGTATCTTACATATTCATTTGAATGATATATTCAGCAGAATACTGGATTCTGATGTTTAAAATATTTTTTTTTTTACATACAATGCTTGAAAGTTTGTGAATCCTTTATAAGTTTCTATATTTCTGCATAAATATGACCTAAAACATCATCAGATTTTCACACAAGTCCTAAAAGTAGATAAAGTTAAACAAATGAGACAAAAATATTATACTTGCTCATTTATTTATTCATTTTTTAAATAATTTATTTCTAGGTTTTTGCCAATTTTATCCCCTTTCCAATGCAGTGGTAGCCAATTAGCCCATCCCCGCCTCTCCCCATCACTTTGCAATGTCCCTGACTCTAGGAGGGTGCAAGCAAGCACAAGCCTCCTCCGTTGCGTGTGATGCAGCCACCCCTTCTTTTTCGAACCACCGCTGATACACCATCACTGGAGAGCCTAACGCGCTGGGAGGAAGGCACACAGGGTCCCCAGCTCCAATTGGACCAATCAGAAAACGCCTGAGCCAGCGGACATTGCAATGTGAAAGTGATAAGGAGAGAGAAAGCACCGTCTACCCGCCCAGAGAGAGCACTGCCAATTTTTTGCTCTCTTGGGCCCTGGCTGTTGATGGCAAACAGCATGACCGGGATTCGAACTCGCGATTCTCGGGTCATAGTGGTAGCGTCTTTGCCCGCTGAGCCACTCGGGGCCCCCTTGCTCATTTATTTATTGAGAAAAATTATCCAATGTGACATATTTGTGAGAGGCAAAAGTATGTTAACCTTTGCTTTCAGTATCTGGTGTGACCCTCGTTTGTAGCAATAACTGCAGCTTAATAATTTCGATAACTGTTCTTTGAACATTCTTTGGTAGAACAACTTGTGTGTTTAGGGTCGTTGTCTTGCTACATGACCCACCTTCTCTTGAGATTCCTGACAGATGTCCTGACATTTTCCATTAGAATTCTCTGATATAATTCACAATTCATTGTTCCATCAATGATGATGAGCCACCCTGCCCAAATGCAGCAAAACAGGCCCAAACCACAATACTACCACCACCATGTTTCACAGATGGGATAAGGTCCTTACGCTGGAATGCAGTATTTTTCTTTTCTCCAAAGATTCATTTAAACCAAATCTTCTATTTTAGTTTCTTCTGTCCAGAAAACATTCTTCCAATAGATTTCTGGCTTGTCCACGTGATCTTTAGCAAACTGCAGATGAACAGCAATGTTCTTTTTGGAGAGCTGTGGCTTTCTCCTTGCAACCCGGCCAAGCACGCCATTGTTGTTCACTGTTCTCCTGATGGTGGACTCATGGACATTAACATTAGCCAATGTGAGAGAGGCCTTCAGTTGCTTAGAAGTTACCCTGGGGTCCTTTGTGACCTCACTGACTATTACACGCCTTGCTCTTGGAGTGATCCTTGTTGGTCAACCACTCCTGGGTAAACAATCTGTCTGACTGTGGATTGGTGGAGTCCAAACTCTTTAGAGATGGTTTTGTAACATTTTCCAGCCTGATGAGCATCAACAACTCCTTTTCTAAGCTCCTCAGAAATCTTTGTTCATGTCATGTGTCAAACATGTGTTGTGAAGTGCAGACTTTGATAGATCCCTGTTCTTTAAATAAAACAGGTTGCCCACTCACACCTTATCGGATTGTCATCCGTTTGATTAAAAACACCTGACTCTAATTTCACCTTCAATTTAAAGGCTAATCCTAAAGGTTCACATACTTTTGCCTCTCACAAATGTCATATTGGATCATTTTCCTCAATAAATAAATGATAAAGTATAATATTTGTGTCTCATTTGTTTAACTGGGTTCTCTTTATCTGCTTTTAGGAATTGTGTGAAAATCTGATGATGTTTTAGGTCATATTTATGCAGAAATATAGAAAGTTATAAAGGGTTCACAAACTTTCAATCACCACTGTAAAGGAAAGTATTAAACTGGTAGATCAGGTGCCATAGCTGTTACTCAGAGCAGTGAGAGCCTTTCCTTATTCAGGAACTGGGCTTTTGTTCTGAATGAAAATGGGTACAATTCTACCAGCTGGCACTCTGACCAGTCACCAAGCTTTCCGGTCATCCGGCCACCTGATACTTCAGCATTACAAACACGAACCTGAACCAATCAGAAGGCAAACTTCCCAGTTCTAGAAATTGTTCTAGAAGCCCTGTCTATTATTCTGTTTGGATTTGACCTTTTTCAGTAGAAAACAGAAATAAAACAGATGTTGTCCTTTCTAGAGCATCACGTCAGATCACAGTGAGAGCAAACGTCCACATGGACCTGAGAGTGAACCTGAAGTATCTTAACTTATTCTCAGCTCTTTGGAGCAACATCTCTTTGGAGTGTTTGATTACATAAAGAACCCTTCAGTGGTTAATTTTTGAAAAGGTTAATTTTTTAAAGAACCATTTGGAAATGAGATCTGTGAGTGTCAAGAACCTTTTCAAGTACACTCTTAAAAGAGATGGTTCTTCAAGGATTCCTTAAGTAAAAAAAAGGTTCTTTATTAGAACCCAGATGATGAGAGGGTTCTTCAGATTGATGAGGAATGTGCTGTAGATGGATGTATACAGAAGCCTTTTGAAAATGGTTATTGGTTCCTGCACTAAAAAGGGTTCCTCTATGATTATAAGCTTGACATCTTGCAACAGAACCCTTTTGGGGTTATATAGAAGCATTTTCAAAAAGGTTCTGCATAGAACCATCTACAGTGCATTTCTGAAGGATCCTTTCACCATGCAAACAACCCTTTGGTTTCTTTGATTGTGCATGGTTCTATGTAGAACTATTTTCCTTACTAAATAACCCTTTCCTTAGTAAATTAAAGCTGTAAATTAAAGGGTTTTCATGGAACCAGGCAGCAGAGTTAAGAACCTTTGTTCTGAAGAACGTAGCTGAACATATTCAGAACATGATGCGTTATGATGCTGAATTGCTGGGGACTGAAGGTGATGTTAGACAGTCTCAGCATTCTCCAGCACAATAACAGCTCTGACAGAACCATAAACAGTCTCTGCATTGTGTAACTCTGTATATGTTTCTGTGTGGGAAAGAATTCTGCTGAAGCCGTGTTGAGGGCTGTCAAGTGTGGACTTGATTTATACCGTTCAGTAGTGAACACCTTGTTTTATGGAATATTTACATATTATGCAAAAAGATTATGAAAAGCGAGCTCATTTTGGTCAAATACTATTCCACTGATACATCCTCCTTCAGAAAACACTGCTTTCCTGTTGACCAAGCATTGACCATAAACAATATTACACACAAAGCATGGTGGAAGAACTTTGCCGAGTTTCCATTTGTACAAAGGGAACTATTTGCGTCATTGTGGCATCCGAGGTCAAGACAGAACAATCACAGTCCTGTGTGGGCTTTTTTATGGCATGTAGGAGATGGCCAAGTAGTCACCAGTGGCCTGTAACTCTGTAGTCACAAAGAAACTGACTGGCCACACAAATGCTTAGCCTCACACCGAGCATCATCTAGCCTCCAAACCATTCAGTCAAGATTTCTAACCATGTCTCAAATATATACATATACAGTACCAGTCAAAGGTTTGGACACACTTTCTAGACATTCAGTGGTTTTTCATGATTTAAATATGGTCTACACTGTAAATTAATATGAAAGGCATCCAAACTATGAAGAAATACATATGTAATTATTTAGTAAACAAACCAGAGTATGTTTTATATTTTACATCCTTCAAAGCAGACACACCTTGCTTAATGACTTGCATTTCTTGTCCCCTTAATGTGTTTGAGACATCAGTTGCATGTCTACTTTGAAGAATCTAAAATCTAAAACATATTCTGGTTTGTTTAACACATAAGTTTACTACATGATTCCTTATGTGTTCCTTCATAGTCTGGATGACTTCAGTCTTCATTTACAATGTGTATATATATATAGTGAGGTATATAAATGTGTATATGTGTATATATATATATATATATAGTGTGTGTGTGTGTGTGTGTGTGTGTGTATATAAATATAATGTCAAGTCATAAACAAATAAAACAGTCTGTGTCAGTGATAAGACCAGGTTGAAAATTATTGTGTAAAATTAATTTCATGCTTTAGATTAGTTGATTAGCCAAGACATCCTTGAAGCCTTAATTTTGCTACTTTTAGTTTAAAACTGAAGCTATAAGTTTAACATTGCTAACAAGCACTAGAACTCAATAGTCACCCAAATGTCGTTCTTGCAAAGATACATCAGCAAAACATCTCAATCTGTTTGGACCACATCCAGAACTTAATTAAGGTTTTACAGGTTAATCAGTGTATTGAAGGACACTGTATGACTTACTGAATAAAACTTGACTTTTAGGGGCTGGACTGGGCTGCTAGAATCAGATTCCTCCGTATTAATGATGATCATCACTAAAACTGATTCTGCATACCATCCAGACTTATTTTTTATAACTTCACTTTTGTAAATTACACTGATATAAGTATTTGACTGAATATTTTTGAACAATACGTACAATACATATCATGTATGTACAATATTCATTAGCTTACTGTGATACTTATAAAGCATTATGTGTATTTAGTATGGCATTTAGTTGTAAATATTCTAGTTTTTGATAAGTTTATTATACTGTTTATATTGTTTCATTTGTTTCTAGTAATTATTAAGAGTGCCTTTTAATACCTCTTTCTATTACTGAGTACTTCACTGTCCTTTTGCTGTTGTAACACTTAGAATTTGCCCACTGTGGGACTAATAAAAAATTATCTTAAAGTTCAAAGGATGTCACTGTGTCTTAAACCTCATCAACTTCTCTTTAAGATTTCTATTTAAGATTTGTGTAAAGTTTTGGTGATGTATTTTGACAGAAACGATGGGTCTTTTAGGTGACTATTTCGGTGGCTGTAGTTCTAGTGTGTATGTGTTTTTTAGTTGTAAACAAAAGAAGCACATCTTGGCTGATCACAAAACTTTGCAAAGTAAACTTTGATTAGTTTACTTTGCAGCTCTCTGTTTGGTCCCTTAAAGTGATAAAGTGTAAAATTTTGGTCCCATTTGCTTGCACACAGAGGAATTTGACCTCTGCATTTAACCCATCCATGGAGTGAAACACACACACTGATGAGCCCCTATCCACAGTGCCAGGGCAGCAGTTGGGGGTTAGGTTCCTTGCTCAAGGGCACTTCAGTCACGACCTGTTCGGGGATCAATGACCTGGCCACAGCTGCCTCATAAATTTGTATTTATAATGAGTCAACAGCCAATCAAACAGAATTCTGGAATTCATTATGGAATGGGCCCAAAATGTAAAAGGCTGTTGGGGATGTTCTCTTACATTTCTGACTACACCTGGCCTCTCTATTGTTCCCTCTGTTAATCTCTGTAGAACTCCTCTAACTATTAGCAGTATTTCATATCTGTGGATCCCCTCAGTGTTGAGCCTGAACACACAAAGACTTCACTCTGCTGTGCCTAATGGAACCTCTCTGGAGTATTTCGGCCCTTGTTCTGTATAGCAGACAGCTGCCTTTCCTCCCCTTTACAGCAGTATGAGGGTGGTGCTGAGCAGAAGGTGGAGGAGGAGGGGCCAGGCAGCATTCATCTGCACCAGGCTGACATTATTTCTGGGCCTGTGAATGGCAAGTGAATTAAATAATTATTGCTCATGCAAAGACTGTGCTAATGAGCTTTCATTCCTGAGGCTTAGGCCAGCACTGACTCATGCCTGATGGAGTTTAATTATGATTGTGTGTAGACAAACTGGAGAACCTTTGAAGGCAAAGTTTATTTTCGCTTGTCTGTCTCCTACTAAAAAATATAGCCCTGAAGCAGAAGTTGAGACGGTATGGAAATGCAAATAGAAAGACAATGTATTATTACACTGGAGACAAATTGAACCCAAACTATTTAAACCTTTGCCTGGTTAACTTTATTTTGTTTGATAATATTAATCCATTCCTGCATTTCAGATCTGCAACACATTCCCAGAAGTTGGGATGGGCAATTTAGGGCTAGTAATGAAATAATAAAAATATAATTTCAAAGAGGAAATGTCAGCAAGTAATTGTAACCATGATTTGGTACAAAAACATTATCCAGGATCTCCAGTTTGTCAACAAATTTGTGAGAAAATTATTTGATGTTTATAAACAATATTCCTCAAAGAACTGTTGGAAGAGACTTGCATATGTCTCCCTCTACAATTCATATCATTAAATGATTCAAGGAATCTGGAGGAATAGCTGGTGGTCTGTTGTGGGCCGCAGGAGAATCCAGCCACCAATTTACCATCAGTGTCCATTTCTTCAGAAAAGAGAAGAAAACAAACAGTAAAGAGAAACAATTAGGTTGAGTGCAGCAGTAAACATATGTTAATATTTGCAATAATGAAGTGACTCTGGCTGATCTGACTGAGATAGACTGACTGACAGGAAGGAAACTAGAAAGAACACAGATATTAGAGCATCCTCAGACAATTATATCCATCCTCAAACCTGTGGGCACAGCATTGCAGAGAATCATATGAGTTTACTGGGATTCCCCATGTCCATGAATTCCTGAAACTACAATCTTAAACTAGAAGGGAGAGGTTAATTGCAAAATGCTAAACTGAACAGGTGGATTTTGAATCTAGATTTAAAAGTAGTGACTGTTTGCATTCCAAACACTAGCTGGAAGATTATTCCAGAGTTGAGGGGCTATGTAAGACAAAGTTTTTCCCCCCGCTGACATCTTATGCATTCTGGAAACTAGTAAGAGACTGACAATGTGGGAGTAATCTTGGTGGTTCATAGAGGGTGATGAGGTCTTGCAGGTATTCAAAGGCGAGACCATGCAGGGTTTTATATGTTAATAAATTAGTTTTGTAATCAATACGGTATTTAACTGAGAACCAGTGGAGGGTTGATAACTGGATCAATATGAATATGATCACATTTTTTAGTTTTAGTGAGGACCCTGGCTGCAGCATTTTGAACTAACTGGAGTTTACTCAAGTTTCTGCTGGAGCATCCTGAGAGTAGTGCATTGCTATAATCTAATTTTAATGAAGTAAAAACATGTACTAATTTTTCTGCATCTGGCAGAGATGATGCATTTCTTAAGTTAGTAATGTTATGAAGATGTAGGAAAATTATTTTTGTAATGCTGCCTATATGGTGATCAAGTGGTAGGTCTGAGTCAATTTCCACACCCAGATTTTTAGCCGATGAGCTGAGATTCATACTGTCTGCAATGAAATAAAAGTCAAAGTAAATGTAAGAAACTTTTTATTTGCATTTTCTCATCTGTCCCAACTTTTTCTGATTTGGGGTTGTGTCCATGTTGATCCAGATGTTTTAGTATGGTAAAGGTTTCCCTTCAAGAACATAAATTATATTTAGATATACTGTACAAAATGTTGTAGATGGGCATAGAAAATTAAGCCTTTGCCTTCCTTTTAATGTCCAGCTGGCTGACCAGTGAGAAGTCAGTAAGTTCAGTCTTATAGATGTGGGCTGGAGCTGACAGGTCTCTAAATCAGTCGATAATGACCCACTGCCACTGTCTGCACACTAATCAGAGCTACAGACTGACCGTGACAACAGAACACAACGAGCTGGACTGAGGATGTTCATCAAATAAATAAATAAATGTGGGTAGTGCTATTTTGGCTGTGTCTCAGTTAAATCAAACACCTAAATGGAACTATTTATCTTTAGGCTATCTAACACCATTCAAAACACAGACAAAAGAACCTTTGTGGGTGAATTCAATGCTATATGCCTCTTTCCTTTAAACCAGACTTAAACTTGATCCTACACTGTCTGAAGAGAAAAAATGTTCCAGGATATGCATTGTGCAAAGTACTTTGCTTAAATTCATCAGTCCAGTTTCTGTTAAAGGCTTCTGGTGTAAAGTCATAAACCTGACATGGCTATGATCTTCAAGCATTTCATTTAGTTAAGGCTGGTTCACACTATAGGATAATCAAGCTGATTTTGTGTGTACAGCAGAAGTTAAAAGCACAGCAGCTAAATCACAAGAGAGGTAGACTTGTGTAGCTGTGACAACAGGATGAGTGTCTTTATAATGTGCTGTAATGGTTTCATTCACATCCTTTTTTGTGGCTTTTTTCTGAGAAGAAAGCACAAACAACTAGAACTGCAATGATTTCATTGTCATTCAAATGTTTGTTTACATCTAGTTCGTGAGAAACTTCCGTCTGTTCTCGCGTAAACCTCCTGGTTTTGAAGCTTGGAGCCATTGGTCGGGTGTGTTACTTATCAAGTGTGTGATGTTTCAGTTCAGGGCAGATCATGTAGTGTGGGTGTCTTTATGACTAATAATGATGAAGGACAGAAAAATCAGTGAAAAGTGAAAAGTAAACTTGAATTCCCACATCTACCAGATAAAGTTTAGAAATGTCTTTGTTCTACACACTCACTATGCATTGTAGTTAACTCCATGTTTGATCAGGAAAATCATCAAACTGTTCTGGACATCTCTGGAGCAGAAAAAAGATTGAAGGGCGAAGAGACTCAAGACAGATCCGGACATCTACAGTATGTAAGAGGGGAACAATGTCTCCAGCAAGTAGTACAAAGCAAATGATGCAACACAGTGGAGCAGTTAACCACTACAGTGGAACCTGGGTTTTCATTTGCCCTGCCTACTGTACAATTTGGTTAGTATCGTCTTTTTTTGCCATTCGTCATTCATTCTGGCTTTGTTTCTTGTTTCTCTAGCTTTGTTTCTCTTTGCTTTTCTGGCTTTGTTTCTTGTCGTTTCTCGTTGATAACGCTCAAAACTAAAATATGTCACACTAAAGCGTTTGCATGCAGCAAATGGCCTGAAAATGGACAAAACACCTGAAAATGGGTGCAAAAACAAATATTGTCTGAGAATGCCAAGAACGGGTGTACAAAACAAAGGCTGCCAGCTGGACCACACCAGCACACTCTAAAACAGAGGGTAAACCTGTAAGAGTGATGTTAAATCTTCATTTATCCATTTCATTAGTCTTTAGTATTTATTTCTCATTGTGTTCTGTATGTAAAACTATAGTTATTCTATATAAAATGTATTTTTTGCTAATGTCTGGAACAGATCATGTCTTATGGGAAATATTGCTTCAGTTATCGTACAACTAAGTTACCATCAGGCAGAACAGATTAATTATGAAAACCGAGGTTCCACTCTATAATGATTACAGGAGCAACAAGGATAGTGTCTGAGATCACCATGTCACATGGCATTCCGGGCTAAATTCATTGCCAACCAGGGGTTTTCAGAATATTCTGCCAGCAGAACTTTTCTTCACTCTGAACAACATCCAGTTCTTAAATAAGGTTCCACACATTGCCGGCTATGACACAGTATGACTTCCTGTGAACTAAAATAAAAGCTGTGAACCATCACTGTAAACCTGAACACTGTGGATGTGGCAGCATGTGTGATAGTCATGGTCAAAAACACTGATCAGCACTCCTTCTACTGAAGAGGTTTTTCATTTGTACAAAGACTTACTGTTGTCATATACAACATTAACTAGTCTGTGAGTTTTCATTTCCTTTCTTTAAGCACATAAGATTTACTGAATCTCAGAATTTGGGTCAGGTAACCTATAAAGGCCATTAAAGTACATTTATATAATAAATGTGAACGATGGCATCAGTTGTGACGCACAGTGGCAACCACAGTTGACTTATGCATGTGCTACATGTACATGGAGATACAATATCTTTGTTGAGAATATATAGAGTGGTTATCACAAGAAGCATTAACAAATTAATCCTAAATCCAAATGACTGTTCAAAAGGCACGATGCACATGAGCAGTTCTTTGATGTCCCCAAAGGCTCGTTTTACTCATCCATAAATGATTACAAACACACTCATACATATGCGCACACACAAACACACACAGCCGTATATGTTCAGGACGGCCTGGAGCCAGACAGAGTTGTTGACAGATGGTCCTTAAAGTGGGGGTTAAAAATTTATGTTACTGGGTCAGTGCTAAAGGGAAAGCATGACCATATCATAACCATGACCAAAACATCCCAGGATGCAACCTTTACCATTAGAAACACAGTAAAACCCAATCAACAGCACCCTTCAGTGATGCACTCTTTTTTACTGGTAGAGTGTTAAAGAATTTCCACTAGATTACTGTTCTATCACCAAAATAAAGATGTACATGATCCCAGAAAGAAAGAAAGTCAGTCAGTCAGTCAGTCAGTCAGTCAGTCAGTCACTGCTATAGTCATCCAGCCATTAACAATTATGAATGATTTGACCAGCATCTTAGACATCCAAGTTAGGGGCAATTCTAGGAACAGAGCTTTAAGGCTGCTAAGCACACACATTGATCACCCCCAGGTGCATTCTCTATTATCTGCTTTAAAATAAATAACTAAAAATCACTGCCTTTATAAGCCGTTTCACTACACTCTATAGCCAGCTCAGCTTTTAGTTTATTCATATGAGCTACATCACTTCCTGTTTAGGATAAATGAGATCAGCATTTAGCACTTCCATTTTTATTTATTTTTAGTGCATCTGCTCACCCTACTGTGGGCAATCAAGTCACATTTCACCTTTCCCTCTCAACTGAACCCGGCAGTTTTGTCTTGAAAAACAATCAAATATCCATGTCTGACTAGCTGACCACACACACACATTATAATTTGGAGCCTCATCACAACTGATGTCACTTACTAAACCTGCAACCTGAGTTTTTAGGCATGCCAGGCTTCAGGAGCAGAGGCGGGGGAGGGGTCGGAGAGAGAGTGGTTTATACCATTTATGAAGCGGCTTGGGGGAAGGGGGTATTGTTTAAATATGTTGTTAAAGCCATATGTACTTTCTATGGATTTTTAAATATTAAAATCAGCATATGAGAATATTTTAAGCACCCCTAAAAAGGGGCTTGAAATGCCCACAAATCTAATCTATTACCAGTCTCCTACCTGCATGTCTATAGTCTGCAATGGCGGCCTATAGCAGTGACACTTCATGAATTCATTTAATTTTTTAAGTGTCAAACACAATGACTGGTTAGTATGACCTTAACTAAGATCTAGATGCAGTCTGAGCAAGTTTTGGTGGATAATTTGGATGGAACAACTGGGTTCTAGTGTTTGTTAGCGGTATTGGCCTCACATTTCCCGTTCTAAAGTAAAGAAGAGAAAATTGGACTTGGTTATTTAATACATCATGAGGTAAGTGGAAAAATATGTAAATATGATTCCTGAGTGAGTCATTTTGGCTGATTCATTCTGAATACACATAGCTGATCTGTTTAATGCAGAAAACAACAATGTTGTGTTCCAAGTCAAAACTGAATTTGATCCCTGCCACACTTGTATAAATGTATCTGTGCTTTTGTCTGTTGTTATGTATGAATTCTTGTGTATACACTGTAAAACATCCTTGTATGAGAGATAAGAACTCTATATGTACATATTTAGTCACCTTGTCGGTGGTGCAAAACCGTACTACTGTTCTTAATTTCGGCATCATAAAGCTGTCTTTCCTAAAAGACAAGAATCAAAGTAAATCAAATCAGGTCACATTCACACTACACCTTTTAGAATCACGCATAGTAAATGAGGTGTTATTTCAGGAAGGCTTTGCTTGCTTCAGCAGAACAATGTCAAACCACATTCTGCATGTATTACAACAGAATGGCTCTGTAGAGTCTGGGTGCTAAAACTAACCTGCATACAGTCAGCACTGAAAACATTTGTGCATTTTGAAATGAAAAATACAATAAAGGAGAGCCTAAGCAGCTGATATCCTATATCAAGCAAGACTGAGGGGGTGTTTGAAACTTTGCATAATTAGTCTCCTCAGTATCCAAATGTTTAGAGTGCTGTTAAAAGAGGATTAAAAGGTTAAAAGAAGTGATGCAAACACAGTGGTAAACCCTCTGAAATATTGGCTTTATATTTTTTAATAAAGTATAAGGTTGAGATATGTGCACATCCTTGCATTCTGTTTTATTGACATTTTGCATAATTTACCTACAGTATACAGAAGTACTGACATTTTACGTATCACTTTAAGCCTATTTCTCCTTGTCATGATCATTTAAACTGTCATTGTGTTCAGTATGAGATTGATTTGTTCTGGTACTTTGTTAATAACTGTCTGATAGGGTTTAGATGAAAAGAGTTGACATTTTCTCAGCACATCTCTTGTACATGTGTAGCTTTTCTTTAGTAAAAGCTGTCTTTTGTGTGTCCAGAGGCACTTGTGTCATGCTGCTGTAGGCCAGCCCCTCCACTGAGAAGAGCACTATGCCTGTCACAGACAGTCACTACACAGTCTTTGTTCAGATTCATGCTAATGTGGCATTTTTGTGTCCATTTAACTGAAAATCTACTCCCGGTGTTGTGCCCTATATAGTTATGGCATGAACCAAATGTCACACTTGCATTTCATTACAGAAATGACTCTGGACTGTCTTGTTATTTCACATTACTCTATTTGTTTAATTTGTCTTAAGTCTTATTTGTTCTTTACTCTAAGACCTTTACAACAGAATGATTTCTACACAGTATGTTTAATGTGGAGTATGTTCTATAACACTATGATATGGAATGTGGTACATGTACAAAGATGTATCCAATAGATTGTCATGCAATGGTGGCATGTAGTATCATCATGAATGGATTAAATATCCCTAAAACAAAGAGCAAAGAAGATTGAAGAGATGCATTAGATCAGTAGGGAGCTTTGCTGCCATCTACAGTCAAAGAAGATACAATGTACATCCAAAACAGGCTCATGATTTTAGTTCTACAGATAGGTCTGTACATGCCATGCCCAATCAGGCCAGAATCACAGAATTAAATACTACATTCTGGATTTAGTTAGATTTAGCAGAAAGATGACTGGAAGAATGTGAGGAGAGTGGTGAGGACACAACATCACTGGGACTTCCCTCCCATCTATTCAGAACCTCACACCTATGCGCTGCATGTCCAAAGAATATCAGTGACCGTTCTCACCTGGGAAGAAGTTCCGTATTATTCGGTGCAGGACCACTTGCAGCTTTTTCCCCCTGAATGAAAATATGTAGGAATGAGATACCAGAGATCTCGTACAGGATATTATGCCCTTTTATTATTATTTTTTTATTGTTTCTTTGTTTCATCCCAATTGACACGCCCATCACTTGTAATGTCTGACTCTAGGAAGGTGCAGACTAACACAGGCCTCCTCTGATGCATGTGAAGTCAAGTTCCGCCTCTTTTCCAACTTCTGCTGATACATCACCGCTAGTCAGCCCACACGCTCAGAGGAAAGCACAGGATCCCCAATTCTGATACATCACCTGGCAGACACCTGAGCCAGCCAACATTATTTAGTAGTGCTTTGAGAGCGTGCCATCTTACCCGCCCAGCACAGCCAACTTTTGCTCTCTTGGGCCCTAGATGCTGATTGCATGCAGTGTGATTGAGATTCAAATTTGTGATCCTCAGATCATAGACAGCAACCTAGTCTGCTGAGCCAAAAGGGATCCCTAACTCTCATTCATGTATAAAATATATACAAAAATGTTTATACATCTCTCACTACTGCACTTTATAGTTTCTCATTCTGTGTACACTTCCTGTATGTGCAAGTCTGAGTCTAACTTCTTGTTCCCCAAAATTGTTTTGCATGTAAATACAACTGCCTCAGCTGTTTCCAGTGTTTAATTGTTTTTGTACAATCAGTAGCCACTTCCTAAGGCCCACCTGCTCAAAAATGCTACTCAACACTACATTATATGCTTGGAACTCAATAAATAGCCAAAAATGCTGTATATAAGTAAGATTTTATTTCCAACATATTAGCTCTGAAATTAAAGAATGACTAAACACATAACATTAAGACCATCTGCCTAATATGTAGATCCATCAAAGTACCATCAAAAGAGTTCTGGCACATTGAGGCAAGGATCCACAAGACCTTTGAATGGATTCTACATTATCTTAAGCCTCAGAACCTGTGAGGTGGAGCCATCATGAGTCTCGCTTGTTTGTCCAGCACATCTCATGAATACTACCACTGGTTTTAGGGAACACTGTTGCCATGAACTGTCGTACTTGTCAGAAATAGGGCTATAAAGAAGTTAGGAAAAGAACCAACATATATATTTAAAATACCTCACTATTTAAGGAATAATGCTGTGTTTGAAATACATTAAACAAGCAAGCATGAGGCTGTTACCTTCATGTATAACAAGCAGATTAGCCTGGACTTAAGCTTTATATTCCAGGTGCCATATGGAACGACTCAAAGCTGACTGGCCAGCATTTATATACAGTTATCAATAACATGTCTCTCAAGGCTCATGTTTTTTTTTTTTTTTTTTTTGAACGGGCATCACTAAGACAGTTAAATTTAATCAGCACTAGATGGCAGAGTAGAGCAGTTAAAGACCCCAGATTATTCCGATCAGCTCCTTTGTAATAAACAGCCATTCTGACCCTCATTAAAAAATTTTCTTGCAGAACACTTCTATAAAGATCTTTGTTAATCTCAATTAATATTACAGTAATTAGTATCAGACATGTATGAGTATAGAAAGAGTACATCAATATATTTAGTAGGGTGGTCCAGGGTAGGCATGATTTTTTTTTCTTTCCTCCCACTCTTCCATTTGATGCTACTACTGTGTAAAAGTAAACGTGTCATAATGCTCAAATGAAATAAAATGTATTGTAAATGTAACCTTTACTAGCAGAAGGTCAGTGACTGTACACAATGCTGCTTAGTTTACTTACTGTAACCAACATTGACATTAAATAGAAACATGAAGTATTTGTTGCATCACACATTTTGAATTGCAAACCAAGTGTTTGTGATGCTTCTGATGACTCACATATGCAGTCACTGAGCATCGCAGCTCTACTCAATAGTTTAGTTGCTCATAAAATGGTTTGTTGCTGGTTTCTGTACTTTTTGTTATGATGTCTGTATAAACTGAACTCAGTGATGGATTGGCGCCCTGTCCTGGGCTTAGTTGGGATAGTGTAATGCCCTCCCCTGTGCCCAGAGAGGGGGTAGGGGACTAACAGCAACCCTGAAAAGGATTAAGTGGGTGGTATAATGGATGGATTGATGTCTGTATAAACATAATCGCTTGTATGAGAAACTTTGCAGGCATTGAGCCTAAATACCCTAAATATTAAGTCATTTTCAACATTTTTTCACCACATTGTTAATTCCAGTGCTAGATTAAAATAAAAGGGTGGAAGTAAAAATTTTTGGAAGTAAATAATATTTACATATCCATACATAAGATACAGTACCAGTCAAAAGCTTGTACTCATTCAATGTTTTTCTTTTTTTACTTTTTTTCCAACATTGTAAATTAATACTGAAGTCATCCAGAACACATAAGGAATCATGATGTAAACTTAAAAGTGTTAAACAAACCAAAACATGTTTTAGATTTTAAATATATTCAAAGTAGATACAGCTGATGTCTCAAACACATTAAGAGGCAAGAAATGCAAGTCATGAACTCTTGACAAGGCACAGCTTTTAACTGAAAGCCATTCCAGGTGACTACCTCATAAAGCTGACTGAGAAAATGTCAAGAAAGCTGGCATCTAAGCTAGAGGTGCCTACTTTATAGTTAATCTGGTACAGACTTAAGTGGTACGCTCTTGGACACTTGGGGCCCCATGCGCAGTGTGTGATCAGCGCATGTGCCGTGCCAGCCTTGGTGATGAACTTTTTCAGCTAGTGTCTAGTGTTGTTGTTTTTAGTTCAATGCCCGTTTCCGGCTACTAACAGTGAACAACTAGAGGCTGAGTGTAGCTGCAGTGTACACAGTGGTACAACTCTTTGAAAATTAACCATGGTTTTACCATAGCATGGCATCCATGGGTTTTGTTGGAAGGAAAACTATGGTTACTATTTGTACACATTGGAAATAACACAACACAAATCTATAATGATACAAACAATATATACACTATAAGTAGCACTGTCAGGTGTCTAACATCAGTTTCACATCTTCTCGGAAGTCCTGATGATATTCCAAGAGAGCAGTTTCTGCCTTCATAGCACTGGCAAGTAAACTTTTTAGCCCAGTCAGTTAGGTCATTAATAGAAGGTTTACCACTAATATAATAAGTCCCATTACTGTTATTAATGCTGAAGCTGTTAAGGTGAAGATGCAGGTAGTCGTCTGAGTCATAGTCTTTACGCACACAGCGTCCATCTCCTTGACAGAGCATGATGCTGCAGAGCTGGGCTGCAGCCGTCACATTGACAAGGTACTGGTTTAGAGTCTTTGACAGGTATGTAGAGAGGGCTTCACATGATGCCTAGAAGAAAAGAGAAGTAGGTTTTTGATCACTACTTTAGACCTGGTGAAAAACTTTGTTTTCTAACTGCTAGAGTGAGTGAAATGGTAGAGCTAGGTTAATATGTTACTGTCTGTGATTGGTTGAAGCTGGAGAAGAAGTTGCGTGCTAAACATTCAGTTATTTACATTCACTTCATAATCCAATGACTTCAGAAAATCAGACTTTGTCAATAACCTGATCAGGGTAAATGTGGGTAAGGGTATACATGCAGTGACAGATCAGATTACCTAAGTTTGGTACCCTGAGCGAACAACCTCTCCGGCACCTTCCCATAGTAATACAATGGTTCTGTATAGAACCAAAAATATTCAAAGAACCCAAAGGGTTCTTTCCATGATATAACGGTTCTTCCGATTGATCTGCCTCTTTCCTTATACAGACCTTAAATCTCTGACACAATACAAGGGAGGCATTCCGCAAAGGGGTAACCTCACAGAAAGTCTGAGAACAGCTAAAGAAGAGTTTACACACTACATTCCAAACTCTTCACCTGGCCTGGTTTAACTTTGAGGAACCCTTAAAGAAGAGGAATTTGCTGTATGTGACAAAACCTTTTTAAAACTTGGTTCTATATAGCCCTCTATTGTAGTTATAATGTAGGGTTAGGGTTACATCAAGCTTGTAATAATAGAGGAACCCTTTTTGGTGCTATATAGAACTGTCTACATATATAGTTACGTATATATAGTTACGTATATATAGTTACGTTACTCCGGTCATGTGATGAGGCATGCACATGAGAGCATTGAAGGAAGTGTTATGACTGGACTTGTGGAGGGAGTCAGAAGACGTGGAAGACCAGCAATAACCTGGATGGATAACATCAAGACATGGACTGGATTATCAGGTGCTAGTCTGCTACAAGCAACCAGAGACAGATGGCATTGGAAAGAAGTGACTCGTCTCTGCAGCCTACAATCGCGAAGCGATGACGGCGTATGACATGACATGACATAGAACCGTCTACAGCACATTATTCATCAATCTGAAAAAGCTTTCACTATGCAAAGAACCCTTTGGGTTCCTTGAGTATTCATGCTTCTAAATAGAACCATTTTCTTTGCTAAAGAACCCATCTCTTTTAAGAGTGTAAATGCCAAGGCTGTCTATGCCAGGAGAGGTACATTCCTATTGAATAGTCATCAATATATGAACAGTTATGCTTTGCGTATTCTTTTCCAGGATTCAGTAAACTGAAGAATTATCTTGGCTATAAATGATTTGTCGACATTATCACTGTTTGTGAACTGGATCAAATGCTAAAATGTTGTCTGTTGAAAAATGGAAAGATAACATTACCATGGTTACAGTTTAAGGTATAAATGTGAGCATCCATGCTTTTTTACTATCAGTGGTTTCCAGTTGGAAACTAGTCTATTATCTATGAGACACTTGACAACACAAAAGAAATTCTCAAATAAGAAAGAAATAAAATGCATTACCTTGTCATTGTAGTCATAACTAGAACCCCACAGCACACATCCAGCAGCTCCTAGAGCTGCACTCTCACCAATACTCCTGACCAGATCATCCTGAGTGTAGCCAAAGTGTATAAATGAGTAATTGTTTAATGTGCCTAATAATGCAATATTAGAATATTTCCATTAGGGCTGTTGAAGTTAACACGATAATTACTCATTAACGCAATCTCAATTTAACACGATTTAAAACATAGAGCCATTAATGCAAATTCTATTTGTCCCTCCGAATAATCCATAGTTCATGTTGAGAACTTACCTCGGCGCCATTATTAAGAGCAGAAGAGTAAAGGCTGCTTTATACTTTTTGCATCGAGTGCTGTGTGAATGATGATGCAAGTCTTGTGCGTTTGCCTTTTTAAAATAATCTTAATTGATATTTTTCACTATACAGCGGAACCTTGACTTACGAGTTTAATTTGTTCTGTGACGCAGCTCGTAACTCAATTTGCTTGTATATCAAATTACATTTAAACATTAAAATGAATCAAAATGCTGTTAATCTGTTCCATTTTGAGATTAATTGAGATTATTCACAATTAAAAACATTAATCATTTGACAGCCCTAATTTCCATGCATGAAAATTCTTAAACTCCTTGCCTCATTCATGTAATATTCCCTTTGATCACGTAAAAGAGGTCGCAGATATACGTAAATGGGAACAGTGTAGGGTTGCCGAGGCAGAGCTGACACTCTGACTGCCTCTTTCACCTGGTGCCGGACAAAAAGTGCTGCGTTCCGGCTTCCACTTATGGATCTAGGCAAATATGCTGAAGGGAAAAGTGCTGTGCTTGTCTCCCACAACCAGAGAAGTTCATTATTGAAGTGTGTAGTTTCCTCAGAGCATTCTCCTGTGTAGCTTGGGTTCACAAAATCATAGTTGTCGCAGTCAGGGAACATATAGAAGCCCCAGAGGTAATGTGGTCTCTGTGAGATTCCTAACTTTAGTGTCTTCTCCATGTAATCCCTGGCCACGCTCTGGAAATGCTGCTTGGCTTTATTTTTAGCTTCTTGCATGTTCAAGGAAAGATCTTGCTCAAGAGTGAGGTTCACAGACATGTCCTTATAGATCTCTCTCAAGTCTGTATTTTGGTCAAACAAAGGAAACCACTCCTCAAAGTCAATGACAGCCAGGCCAGGTGAAGAGTTTGGAATGTAGTGTGTAAACTCTTCTTTAGCTTTTCTCAGACTTTCTGTGAGGTTACCCCTTTGCGGAATGCCTCCGTTGTATTGTGTCAGAGTTTTAAGGTCTATATAAGGAAAGAGGCCAATTCGTTTTTTATAAAAAAGTGCCAGGGTTTGGTTTTGGACTTTTGCTGGTGTAGTGATGGCCTGGACTGCAGACAAGTCCAGTGGTACCTTCAGTTGTTGGCATTTGGAGATAGGAGCATTCCAAATGATGACAAAAGGTCTATCATCAAAAAGCGGGGGTGCTGTCTGTGGAAGAGGTGATGCTAAGCACATCCCAGCCAGGTTGAAGAGAATGACAGAAGACAGTATGTGTGTAAGCAGTGTGACACAGCCAGTTATTTCTACCTAGAAGATAAAAGGACATGCATGTCAAAGGTTACAGGCAAGCTTTGCATCATGTCATTTTTCAGCTGTAAAATAATGGTCATTTTCTAAAATCTGCATTGCCATTATACCCAGTGATCATCACTTTTTGAATTATGTAATCACAATAAAACAGTTGAGAGTAATAAAATGTAATAAAATGTATTCATTTTATCGGTACATGGTTATGGAGATCATTGTATAGTCAGATGTCACCTAGAAAATGATACTAATTTAGCACAAAAAGGCTTCTACAAAAATGGTTTCCGAAAGTGTTCATATACTTCGTCATCATTAGTTGGAATTTCTCTATGTGAATAATTACAAAAGTTCAGTAAAATTATACTTCTAGCCAAGTTTTAATAACTTATGTAACTCTAAAAAATGTTATCTTAGAAACAAAACTAAACATACCCTGGAAACTTTAAAGGGTCTACTTTTCAAATACACTGCTCAAAACAATAAAGGGAACACTTAAACAACACAATGTAACTCCAAGTCAACCACATGTCTGTGAAACCAACCTGTCCAGTTAGGAAGCAACACTGATTGTGAATCAATTTTACCTGCTGTTGTTCAAATGGAACATACAACAAGTAGAAATGAGAGGCAATTAGCAAGACAACCCCTATACAGGAGTGGTTCTGCAGGTGGTGACCAAAGACCTTTTCTCTGTTCTCATCCTTTCTGG
>BRDA01076222.1:0-27052 GCA_036984385.1 Crenuchus spilurus | reverse complement strand
CAAAATATTAAACGTCTATTTTTGGGCTAAATTTGGTCTAAATCCGACTGACTGAAAACAGCTAAATATTAAATGTCCATTTCTGGGCTAAATTTAGTCCAAGTCTGACGGACTGAAAACTGCCCAATTTTCAACGTCTATTTTTTGGGCTAAATAAAGACCACGTCTGACCGACCAGATTTAGCCCAAAAAACAACGTCCATATGACATCTGGTGCTTGGTGGGAAGGGAGTACATTTTTTGATATGGTTTAAAAGACAACAAAATAACAGTGTACAAGTAATACATTCCTACTGAATCCTATACCCAACATAAGTCACAACACCATCACAAGAATGTTACCACAACTGGGGCCTACTGAGCATGACTCAATTTACTCAGGCACTATAAAAGGGCAACTAAAAAGTGATTTCACCCATTTGCCAGCCAGGAAGTAAAAATGAAGATAAGGTGAGTATTGAAGGTTTGATTGTCTGCTAGTAGTTAAGAAGTAAAGTCCAGTATCATACTTTGTAACTGTTAGATGTGTTCTTTGTTCCAAGCTAGCTAAGTGACACGTATAAGGAGCATTAGCATTAGCTGAAAAATGACTGAGGAAATGGGTATGTACTGGTAAACTAAAGCATGGACAGAACAGGACTGAGTTCTACTTTGTGTTCGGTCACACATAGACACATTCTGGTTTGACTTTGTATATTAAAGCCTTGTGTTTTGAGTCCTGCTGCATTCTGACTCCTCACAGCCACAGTGAATGTGATATTATCCTTTTTATATATTTTATTATAGCATAAGCACACTGCTGATAGAAATGTCATGTTTAAAAATTCAATTCTGGAGAAGCACCTCATACTTTATGATTTATGATTTATTTGATTATTAAAATAATCCACCACGCAGAGCCGTTCACTTTGAAAGTTGTGTGGGGCCCTACAAATTAAAGGTCCCAGCTCTCTCTTGTGTCAATGCTTGTGTCAATGTTTATAGATTTGATGAGAGGATGAGGTGGAACGATCCCTCTTGTCACAAAAATAGAAAGAAAAAACACCATTAGAGTGAACTGCAGGAACAGCAATCAGGCAAACCTGTGTTCTCTGCTCTCCAAGTTTGATGTCAGCAAATAACAGAAATGTAAAGTTGATGTGCTGGCTTCCAGTGTTTCTCTCTCTCGAGTCTGTCTGTCTTGCTGACCTAGCTGGGCAGTGCATCTCACTGGTCTGTCTGTGTCTTGCTTGTTTGGTAGCCATTTCCATGGTTATGTTCTATGATTTTGTGCCTAAGAAAAGTGAGAGTGAAATGCAGCAATTTATAACATTTAATAAACCCCAACCTGGCAACGCTGTTTATAAACTGCAGTTGTGTTGTATCTGAACATTCATGTATATAAACATGCGTGAAATGAAACTTTCACTTTCCAGGTGGTATGGAGCAAGACAATGTCTTTTAGTCAAGACTCTTAATCAAGGTTTAGACAACTGTAGACTATTGCAATATAGAATACAATGGATTGATATTCACCATTGATTAAATATTTAGTTTGATATATTGATTATCAAAGCTATAGTATAAATCGGGGTACAAAGGACCAGATTTAATTATTTATTTAAAGTGATTTTTTTTCCAATTTAGCAAAAACATGCCTGGTTCAAATATTTTAATTAACACGGAGCACTGTTTTTTCTTCAGGTTGTGGTCTGCAAATTTAGATCTCTCTGTTTGATGCTGATTTTAAGAAACCTGTCTATAGTCTCCTTTATATTAACTGCTAATCTCTTCAGTTCTGCATATCACTAGTTTTCTAAGATGCCAGCACATTAGTTTTATAAGATGCTAGCAGTTACAAGTTTAAACATAGGCAAATATTTAAATAGTTAATTCACAAAAATAAAAGCTAACTGCTATGCATGGGAGGTGATCATTTACGGCATGGTGATGTACAGTGACACCTGAAAAAAGAATATTGTGGGTGGGGGGAATCATTGTTCATAATTTATTCAATATTATATATATTATAATATTTTATATTCAATAGGTGTAAAGCGACATATTTAAAGTATTTTTTTACTGTTAATCAATGTCTTATACCTCATTCATTCATTATCACACCCGCTAAATCCTTATTAGGGTCGCGGTTAGTCCCCCACCCCCTCACTGGGCGCAGGGCAGGGCGTTACACTATTCAACTAAGCCCAGGACAGGGCGCCAGTCCATCGCTGGGTGACACACACACACACAGACACACCTACGGACAATTTTTAGAGTACCCAATTCACCTGACCTCCATGTTTTTGGACTGTGGGAGGAAACCAGAGACCCCGGAGGAAACCCACGCAGACACGGGGAGAACATGGAAACTCCGCTCAGATGGGGAATCGAACCCAAGACCCCAGCGCTGAGAGGCGAACGTGCTAACCACTAAGCCACCGTGCCCCCCTGTCTTATACCTCATGAAAATCAGAAATCCATAACTTTACTTATATGCTCTTAAAATATGAGGCCCATCTTTCGCAATCATTAAGCTGTTAGAACTTGTATAACTGCACTAAAACTCAAAAATACCAAAATAACATAAATACAAATATTTTATTTAAATACTCCATATTTTGTAACTCGTTAATGGGAACAATATGATTGTGTTAACTGAATTTGAATTTATTGTACATGCCATTCTGTTTTAACATTACTGGTACATCACTGGTAGAATTCTTAGTAGCTGGTCCCTGTTTATAAGCTATAATTTATTGAAACAGTCAATTTGTTTCCATTAATGACTTAAATATATTTTAAAAATCTGCATAGTCTAAAGTACAGGTCCAAAGATAGAAATTAATATTAATATTATAATATTAATATTGAATATGATAAAGTTGAGGCTTGTTGCTAATGCAACAATCAGCTTGAATATTGATAATAAATACGCATTAATCTTATTACACCTTAAGCCCACGGGGGCAACCAAGGTTAGAGAAGCAAGCTGAATGAATGAAAATTTGTTGGTTTAATCTCCTGAGCTTTTGAACACAGGACCTAAACCCCAGTTGCTCCTTTGCTGGAGATGATGCAGGTCTGTGTTTGTATGTGTTCACTGCACATATAGGATTAAGACAGAGGTCAAATCCCTATGTGTGTAGCAGTGTGATGAAAGAGCTATATTAAAGTAAATGGTAACACTGAGAGCCCACTGTAGATGATGACTTTAACCACCAACTGTATCTTTAAAGTTCAAGTGAATGTTAACTGAATGTTACTTTTAACTGAATGTGAAATTCAACCATAACCTTAACCTCAACACTGTTGATAACCAAAATAGCATTATTTCAACCATTTAGTAATCTATTCATAATTTAAAGGGCACTTTCAAAAGAGTGTGACCAAATAAGTGAATAAAATCTACCTTTGTAGATATGCTTACACATCATTTTAAGCACATCATTGCATACAAGCCACCCATGCTATTTGTAGGCTACCTACTGAATGAGATTTGCTTGTGTTGTATCTCTGTCTGCATGTGTAAGGCAGATAAGTGCTGGCACTGATGTTGAGTGAGCAGCTCTCCACCACAGTAATGACAAGTCAAAGAGCACGTTCAGACAGGCAGACAGATGTCTGTTCCTAGGTCTTCAAAACCCTGGATTTCAACTCCTACAACGTGTGAATAAATGAGACAGGAAGTGGCAGTTTGGCAGCTCCAACCAGGAGTGTCACGCTGAATTGTGTCCCCTGCCATCTCTGCATGCAAAGAACGGCCCAGGAGGTCGCAAGGAGCGCTGGGCTCATGCATTTCTGGGACGCCACATTTAAAAGCCACCTATGCATACGGTCAAAGAGACAGGCAGAGACGTCCAAAGGACAGTTATGAGACTGATGCCACGTTACACAGGCTCTGATAGAACATGAGTAGTTGTCTCGTCAGATCATTCTCCTGCTTTATAATGTCAAAAGCCCTGCCATGTCACTGGACGTGGTGGCAGAGCTCACACTGCCTACATCTCACCATTGAAATGTTCAGTTTCTTACTTTGACTTGAAATAACAAAGGCTGGGTTAAGACAGTCATAATTGTTGGGTTGTCTATGTCTAGAATAAATTATACCCCATTTTAAGCTTAAGACAGCTAACCTACACTCAAATCATTTCAGAAACCAAAAGGGGATTTGAAATGGTCATTATAAGTATAGGGTGCTTATGGGGAATCACTTAACTTCAGATTTCTTTGAAAGTTCATTATGTTATTTAGACTTTAGACTATTCAAAATCATGTATTTAGTGTTAAATCAACCCAGTCATAAAAATATCAGACAGGCACAAAAAATCCACGCCGTCGTTGACAAATATAAAATTGCCATAGAAAAAATGACACTAAAATCTTTTAGTGATAATGAAAGTAATTGTAACATTTTGGCATTATTTAATGTTAGTGAAATAGTCATATTTACAACTAATGCTTAAAATAATTTAGGAAAAGTAAGTTTATAATGAGAATCAATTATTTATTAGTGTGAAAACAGGAAAATGTCTCCAAGGAGCCATGAGCATCTTCTGGTGACCTGTTGTTTAAATGAAGGCTAATTTGCAACTGACTAATGATGATAAGACATCAAACAATGTTTGTGTTGGTACTAAATAAACTACCATAGACAAAAAAATATATTTTTCTGATGACTGATTCTGAGAAAGAAACATCACGATCAGATATACTAATCAACTCCCTAATGACAGCATGGCTTTTTAACTCAGCCTGGTTAACTGACTAAAAGAAAATGTTAAGATTGATTGACAGATAAAACACTGAAATGAGGGGAACTAAATAGCCAGTGTCAATTTGTGTGTGTACAGTTAAATTTCCAGTACCATGCAGTTTTTATGATTTATGTGTTAACCAGCTATTCGTCTTTTGCTCGTCATCATTTTAGTGGTTTGAGTTGCTCAATATGTCCAGTAGTAATTCTGGCAGGCTTTGAGAAAGATTCCCAGCTCAAGTAACCTTCTCAGTTCACTGCTGACAGGAGCATGTATTTTACAGCCCCCACAATTTAAGCGTTTTTCTTCACAAGAAGCTAGAGCCAGTAGAGAATAGTTCTATTCAGTAGTCAGCATTTTCCCAAGTTGTAAATGTTGCTTAAGTAACTTAACATCTTGGAAGGCAGGATCTAATGGATTGATACACAGCTTTTGACATGCTATTTGAGCATGCAGCTCACAATAATTGGTGGTGTCATCCAGCATTAAATTAGTGATACATGGAGTTGTGCCCTGAAACGAGTGTCTTTAGCAAATCTGTCAGATATCAGACTAGAACGTTCCTGACAGCTGTCCAGGGAAATGACAGTGAATTGAAACTCAGCTGCATGAATGTATTCCCTGTTGTCTCCACTTGGTATGTTAGAACAGCTCCATTTGTCTTTTTGTGCTTTTTCTCCATCTATCGACTTTCGACATAAAAACAACAAAACTCATTTATGGTGAGAAATATCCAAAGGCAACATACATACACTAAAAATTGAATTTAATGAAAACATATTTTGTTTGTAATTTCATTCGAAAAAGGTAAACTGTCATTTTATATATATATATATAGTTTTATTAGGCTTATACAGGCTGGCTTGCCAATCAAGCACAGTAAAATCATGGTCCTGGTAGACAGTTGACTTTGGACTTTGATTAAAAACCAGTGGACCAACACCAGCATATAACATGGCATCCCAAACCATCACAGACTGCAGAAACTGCACACTGGACTTCAGACACCTTGGATTTCCCTTCTCACTCTTCTTCCAGACTCTTGGAGCTTGATTTCCAAATCAAAGGCAAAATTGACTTTCATCTGAAAAAAAGAAGAATTTGAAGCACTGAGTAGCAGTCCAGTTCTTCTTCACCTTAGTCCAGGTAAGACATGTCTGATGTTGTCTTCAGGAGTGACCTGATATTAGGAATGTGGCAGATTTATCTCGAGAGACAGATGGTATTTACAATATCTGAAATTCTATATTCTACTATGAGATTCTGGATTTCTGATTTTCATGAGATATAAGCCATACTGATCAACATTAAAATGGAAACGGCTTGAAATGTCATTTTATATGTAATGAATTAAAATGACAATTTATCCCTGGTATTAAATTATGAATACAATGAATCTGATATACAATGTCTCAAACAATAGCACAATAATTACTGAAGGTGATTTTTTTACTAATGGTAAGTCCATATATTCTAATAGTATTTGACCTACTGTATCTATATGCTGTAGTCTGTTCATTAGGCTATGTGAACGATTTATAATTTTTCTCATGAGTAACTTGAATCTTCCTTGAGGATGACTAAATCTATCCTTGCAGAGAGTAACTCAGTCACAGTGGACTCAATCTGGACTCAGTGGGCAGTCAGGCAGTGGGCAGTGCAGCCACCTCCTCTCTGTCCTATGACTCCTCCAGAGCTGTCATACACTGTCATGTCATTTCAACTCTAGCCACAATATGAACTGACATCCAAGGAGAGGGTGAGCATGGTTTCTAAGAAGCTGAACTGAAATGGACACTTACAATGATTCATTTATTTGAGTTTGTCCATTAAAAAAACAGAAATTCATGCAACAATTATGAGCAATGTGATGTTTACATAAAATGACAAGAAAATGTTCTTGACATTGGAGATCCAAGTGCACCGAGATGCCTATTAATGCAGTACTGATGTACATAATGAAGTGACTGCACTCCAACTATGTAGTACTCCATCAAATTAACAAAAGACAAACTCATTGTAGTATACAAGAATGCAGTTGTGTACAAGTGCTGAATAACAACATCTGGCTCTTATCAGATATATTACTGCATTTTAGCATGGAAGTGGATGACAAACAGGTACCATATATGTACATAACATTTCAGTAGATTATTTTTGCTTCAATCATTCCATTCAGCTCCAACTTTTTGATAGGCATTTCTGTCAGAATTCTTGTTCAGACTTGTCTGATCAGAGTGAAGCTTATCACGCTGTCAAACCCAGCTCTCTTCTCATTAGTTGGAGCCCCTGTCGTCAACGTTCGCTCTCAAATTAGATTGACATCCAAACTCCTCCAATATACAAAGCAATTTAGATGATATTCATTAGAGCGGTGACAGAGGCTGATGGGACCCTGACAGACGGCACTTCTCTCTCTTTCTTGCATAGTTATTTTATCACCATTGAGGCATTACTAGAACCAATGGATTAACATCTCAAAGGCATAACAAAAAGGAAATGCTAAATAATACACATGGCAAGTGTTTTCCTGTATTCATAACTTAAGATACTGAAATATTTTGGTTGTATCTAACTTGAGACGGCAGCTAATTAAAGTTATTTTTGGATGCTACATTGAAAAAAGTGAATAACAATAATGAACTGAAATAGAACCACTATCAGTGCAATTAGATTTGTTACACTATAATGACAGTTATACTAAGCATTACCAATAATTTGTTTTGGATGCTTCTTGAAGAATTTGCACAGTTTTTCAATACATCATCCAGAAAATCAGCATTAGAATACTATCACATTTAATTACACATAGTGTCATCTTATATATCTTAATATATCAAGAATTATTCAAAAAGCCTCATTTCAAAAAGACAATCAAGGCAGGTAACCCAAAACATAAAAAATACCCTTTATTATCAAACTTAAACATACATATCTACATTGTTCAAATCAGTGCATATCTAACAAAGTATTAACATGAGTTTCCAAACTGTTGAATAGTATTGTGCCTAAATAATCCCATGGTATCATATTTTCATGTTTAAATTATGACAAAATTGCATACTTACAGTATGAGAATTGTGATGACAGAATCAGAAATGGGTATCATTTTGCTACAGCAATCAGTTTATTAAAATGTAACAATTTTACATTTTACAATATACAAATAGCCATGTCATGCTGTGTTATGTAGTGGGTATACATTCAGCAAAAAACAGATTTAAAAAAAGTCATTTTTTTGCATTAATAATATTACTGAAATCAAATTCAGCACTGGAGATATGAGTACAGACATACAGTAAAATATTTTGAATAAGCTTATAATAACCAGTAATAACAAATGTTAAGATGTTCTGCATTGCAAAACAATATGCAAATACAGTAGGCCTGTGATCTAAACTGAAAACTGCAAAATGTTGTAGTTTTATATGCAGTTACAAATTCAGACATTTAACCGTCAAAGGACTCTCAAATAAATAAATAAAAAGTCATTTTGAAAATAATTTAAATAGCCCTATACATACTTGTTTAAAAGTTGTACAAGTACATATGTACATACTTGAATTCTTATACCAGCAAAAGCAAGTAAGGATTAAGAGAGAAAAAACAGGAATATTTAATTCTTCCATTTTTGTAAATTGTCTACCATTGTACTATACATTTAACTTTTTAACTGAATGTATTTTTCCACATAATAATATATATATATTATTTTTTTCTGACTGACTACAATACACATCCTGTACACAGATTTCATGTATTCAAGGTTTTATAAACTGTTTCTTTAATGTGATATATCCTTTCATGCTAAGTCTGCTGTGGAATTTATGGCTAATCTTACAGTGCTTAAACTGGGTACAACTGCTTTGGACCTGTTGTAGGTGAAAGGGGAGGCACGACAGGTTTTTGGGAGAAGTCCTTTGAATGTCTTGGAATCTTCTTGTTGATGTTCTCACATGAGAACTTTGCCAAGTCCCGCATTCTGAATCCAAGATGTGACTCGAGGTGACACAGGTATGTTGAACGAGTTTGGATTTGTATGGCACATTCACTACAGAAGAAAACTGGGTGACCAGAGTCAGCATTTTTCAAAAACTTGGTCCTACCTGTTCGTCTGAGCTGATATTTCACATTGGCCAGCCAGTGGCTGATGGTCGTCATTGAAAGACCTGTAACACGTGAAATGACCATTCTTTCTTGGGGACTCAAGTCTGATATGACATACTTTCCCTCAGCTGTCTGCCTGAGGCAGGATGTGAACTGGGCCTGTAGAATTAACAAGTGATGGGGGTTCCAGTGTGACTGTCTGCCCTTGCGTTTGGGCACAATGGATGCATCATCTCCCTCAACTGGGGTGTGTGCACCTTCAATCTCTGACCGCTCTACTTTATGGGATGTTGCCGAGTCCTTCAAGACGTGAGTGTCTGACAAGTTCCGCAACATGTCCGATATGTCTGAGAGGGCACTCTCATGCACTGGGCTGACTGGAGCAAATGTTCCATCTGTTAAATCAGACCTAGTCATATCAAATATACAGGAGTTTGTTTTCCCTGGGAGAGAAGCAGTCACTAAACATTGCCTTCTTTTGCCTTTGGATAAATCTATTGGTTCATCTTTGTCACTGTGATGAAAATCTGGATTTAATGGCTCCAGTTTTGAGGCTGGTATTGGAGGTGCAGCCACCGCAGCCCTCTCGGACATCGTGTTGCTCATTTTTAGAAGCATACTCATAGGGTCCTGGACTGGCTTCACAGGTTTGGCTGCTTTACCTAGATGAAGATTCATTACTGACTGAAGGGCATTAAGAGGACTAACAAAGGGTTGTTTTGGCTCTGGGTGGCTAGATATTACAGCATTGTCATCACACAGAGTTAGAGAAGACATGGGGGTCTGTGCAAACCCTTCTATACATTTGACGGAACTCCTCTCATCTGTATTATTCTCAGGGTCAGCGACCTGTCTATCTGAATTGCCAATTGTTTCATAATTCTCTCCTACTGGAGAATTGGATGCTGTTGATTTTACTTCTGCATTTCTGGTTGGGGAGGTTATGATCTGTCTTTCAAGAGAAACTTCGTCAGTGTTTTTGTGCTGCTCCTCAACAACCCGTTCTGATACTTTCTTCACCAACTCCTCCATTGCATGCAGGTTCTCTGTAGGTGAAGTAGCTGTATGCTGAGGGCTTAGAGATATCAGTTGACTTTTTTCTGAAGAATGGACTTCCATAACATGCACTGGTTTTATGGAGGAAGAACGTCCTGAGTTGTAGAGAGAAGGCCTCATGTTGTTCTGTAACTGATATGCAGCATGAATGCTTTGGTATCCACCCCAACTTGGTGTACCCTTCTGTGCTTTGTTAATGGCAGATGTAACAGTGTGCTCCAGTGACTTAAGGATATCAAGGTTCAGTTTTGGACTTTCTTTCAAGTCCTCCTCAGTAAGATAATCAAATTTTGAAGATATATTGTAC
Source organism: Crenuchus spilurus (assembly GCA_036984385.1). Lineage (NCBI taxonomy): Eukaryota > Metazoa > Chordata > Actinopteri > Characiformes > Crenuchidae > Crenuchus > Crenuchus spilurus. The sequence continues at coordinate 16,846 of BRDA01076222.1, read as the reverse complement.
CTTTCATGTGAATCACTTTCAGTTGGTTCTTCGTCATGTCTTTCCTTCAGTAAGGTGTTTCCTTGAACTTCAACCTTTATACTGTTATGAAGTGGTGACTCTGTGGTTACTGCTGAAGATGAAGATTGACACTGGGATTCTGTTTGTGTCTTCTCATCACTCATTTTAATTTTACCAGGCAAGAGTATTTGTTCTGAAATGCATTCATCTGTTTTTCTAAGAGATGCACTGGGTCTGACAAAGTGGCCTGTCAGCATAATGTGGGCTGTTAACTGATGCAAAGATTCATAGGAACTTCCACACTCCATACATTTCAAAATCTGAGATTTCTGCTGGAAGGCATTTTGGTCTGCAAGAAAATCCTTCTTAGTAATATCAGAAACTTTAGGAAGATTATCATTTACTTGAGTCCCTTTAGAAGATCTTTTCTCCTCCATGGCATTCAGTTTAGTTATCTCTAATTCTACTGGTGCTCGTTTTTTGAAGGAAGATATGACTTTACTACCCATAGATGTTCCAGGTTCTTTCAGAGGCACTTTTTGGTAGTGTTTTGTTTTGATCATGTGCACACTGAGGTCTTGCAAAGATTCAAAAGAGTGCCCACAGTACATACAGCGTAGGACCTTCTGGGCATCTTCCTTTCCCTCCATTTCCAGTAAAGAACGTTTACGTGGCTTGGACCAGGTCTTAGCACCTTTTCCAGCCTTCTCATGGTTGTCATCTCGATAGTGTCCCGTGTCGTTCATATGAACTGTAAGATCAACCAGTGTGTCATAAGATGCACTACAGCTTTTGCAGTGGAACTTGCTGGCACCAGTAAAAATGGATCCATAAAGTCTAGCACTTTGGCGGTAGAGCTGAACAGTGCTAAAAAGACTTGGCTCCATTGCTGGATGAAGTTGTTTTTCCGAAACATGTTGCAAGCTCTTTGCAACTGCAGACTGGTGCCAATCAAAGCACCCACCACCAGGGCTGCTATTGCTGCTGTTACTGCTACTGCTAATCTCAGAAGTTTTCTCTGTACATGGCTGAGAGGTATTTAGACTCATTGAGGACCAGTAGGAGTTGGAGAGAAAACTTTTATAAATGGCCTTTATTTGTTCCAGACTATCTGAACCACACAATGACTTCTCAGATCCCCCATTAAGATTGTCTTTTGTGGATTCATCTTTATGCTTGACTGGAGTGCTTTCAACATCTGACATGGGTTCATTTGAGTCAGGAATGTGTGACTCATGGTCATTCTCTGAAAACAGAGCAGAGGAGGTGCACAGCCCATCCTTTGAATTTTGCAAGAGACACTCCTTCCTGTAATCATTATGGACCAACATTTTCTTCTTGGTTGTTACGAGTTCTCCTTCCATGACTTCTTTTTGTATGGCAGGTTCTTTAACATCCTCCAAATCATAGGCTGAGAGGGGGGAAAAAAAAGATAAGCGTAAGTCCACAAAAGATCAAAAGATTCATAACTACTAGAAGATCTTTTAGAGTAAAGTAGATGAACTGGGATAGAACAACCATTTGGCAGCTAACTAACTGATGTCCCATTGGGTCATCTGTGAGTGCTGTCCACAGGTAGCTGTGTCAATTCTTATTTAAGTTTGCTAATTTCATGTGTACTATGAAACTATTTAGTAGCTAGCTCATAATTTCCACCAATTCATCAATAAAACTGAAAAAGTCAAAAGAAGGTGAGCCAAGATTGGTCAGAAGCTCAGGCCTGAACAGTCCAAAACTTTACTCAGAACAACATACATTGCCATACTGATGTATTTTGGTAAATAGTCCCCCTCTACCATACAACAGAAAATCTTTGCTGGGTTTAATTTTAAATTAGCTGGGCAGGCAAGCAATTCTATATTGCAAGATAGATCCCACACACCTCCTTAAATTCTTTTACAAACATCATGTTTGTTTAATCTTTGCAGTATAAACTGAATCTAATATTATGCTTGGTCTGTACCAATATGTTGAAGGAAAGATACATAAAAATTCTTATATGCTTTCAAAGACATTCTCAACTTTTAATCTTAATGTTTTAATACACACATCATTCCTGTATGTGTATAATTCAACCAATTTGCAAGCCATTTTACTTCAAGTCTAGCAAGCTAGACTAGCTTGATGAAAATCAGATAGGCTTTTGTTTGCTTTCACTTCATTTTTGCTCCACAGAATCAAATTTCTTCAATAAATGTAATCACCACCTTTTGATGATGGGGTTTTGTTGGCAACAGCACTTGTTTGAAACAGATGGTGAAAATAAAAAGCTAGCAGTATTCTGCAGGATGTCTACAAGAATAGGTCATTAAAAGCTGCTTTGTGGAATTAACATTCAATTAACAAGAAATGTCAAATAAAAAATGTACAATTAACTCCCCATTAATTTGTTTAAAGAGAACCTTTTCATAGTTACTTTTTGAATCTCAGGTCTTTTCAAATCACAGGTCAACCTCTAATTAGAACTGAACAGTTTTTAAACTATGCAACAATATATGCCATATGATTATCACATTATTTATGCATGAATGCATGCCATACTGTACTGCTGCAAAAGTTTTTGGTTTTTAGAGAGTTTAAAGAACTGGTGAAATGCATGATATTGTTTGTGAAAAGCGGGCAGCTGCTACCACTTATTCTACATGTACACATCTCAGCACACCTGTGCACTGCTGAAGAGATGAGAAGCGAAAGGAAAAGGTGGACAGATACATTGAGAGGTTACGAGGAAAGACACAGGAAGGCAATGCATAAGCCGCCTGTCACTTCAAATCTCTCCTGACGACTATTCACCTTGGACAGGTGACATGGGGAGAGAGGTGTCTGGCTGAGCACCTCCATATGACAGATTCAAGGGGACACACTCGCCCCTCTTGCTGCCAGCTGCCCTCAGCTCAGAAGCACCCATCCACCAACCATCCCCTAGGACTGATGATTCCCCTCCTTGACAGCCTGTCCCCTACTAGTTCGACACTGTCACTCTGACTCTGTAAGTGGGACAATCGCTCCTTTGAAAGCCACACCAAACTTGCCCTTCTCCATTCCCCTCTATTCATTCTTGTTTGTGTGTGCAGTTGTGGCAAAGTTGCTCATGTCACATTGATTTTTAATGGAAAGTGTTAGATTTGTCAAATATTTGGGTTCTAATGTGCAGGCAATTCAGATGCATCAAAGCACCCACACAAATTCTCTCTTTTTCTAGCTCTGATTGTACACATGAGATCTAACAGGACAGGGCAAGTTAAAGCACAAATAGCCCTCATTTCAAATGATAATACACAATCTTATGAGGCTGCGCTTCTCTCATTTAGCCTCTCAGTACATGTCAGCCAGGATGCCTGCAGGACTGGGACTTTAAAGGATAACTGGCAGGTGCAGGCCAGTCTTATTCCCCCTGTAGATTTGGATTGTCACTAGGTATCCATTACCTGCCAATCTCCTCTGATCATTCCTGACAGCCTTGATCAAAAAATGTCATTTGAACTGCCTGGTTTGGCATGGATTGCAAAGCAGCTTGTAAAGAGGGTGAACCAGGTGTAAATACAATGACACGATCATTTTCCTGCCCGCTCATATCCCAGAGACAATTATAGTGACGCACAGAGGTCTCTAAACAGCAAATTGCTTTGTTCTTTGCTCAATGCACTTGATCATGTCAACTTTTTCATTGCTGAAAATGTTTCTAGGAAAATTCTGCTATGATAAAGTGCAAATCAGCTTCAACCCAAGAGAGATAAAAAGCCTGATGGCAAAAATTCTGATCTTCCATGCATGAAAACACTTATGTTTTAGAAAGATTTATGACTTCACACATCACCTAAAATCATGAGTAATGAGGGGAAAAAACAGCTTTTGAGAGAGCTTAAAATTTGCTGAACCATGAAGTCAAAGCAAGGATCTGCTTATGATTTTAACACAAGCTTTGTACAAATGCAACCTCAAATGAATTATAATCCATTTCAAGATGCAACTACCATAACCAATTATTCTCTCAGACTTGATTGACAACCAAGGTAATTTATTTAGTTAATAAAATGTGATGTGCTTCAAGCTTTAAGAAAGCCAGAAGGAGAATTTACAGGCTCTTTTGATTTATGTAACTATTATGTCTTGCTCAATGTGCCAAGTCATTAGCTCCCACATTGCTTCTAAAAGCATCACACTTAAAACTACACATAAGAATTCGCTTATGCCTAATTATTTGTCTGCATAAAAGGGCTACCCTCTAAAAATCCAAAGAAAGAAGGATTGATATAATAAAGTAGCAAAAGAATATATTTAACAGCATTTGATGCAGCTTTTTTTTTTTTTTTTTTTTTTTTTTTTTTTTTTTTTTTTACTATTTCTGCTCTTTACCACACTTAAGAGAAAGTCTATAAAAATACAAATGAATATATCTTAGCAGTGACAGATAATGACGTATAATAAATCTGAACAAAGTGTGAAATTCTGAAAAGATGTTCCCCACTACATGGCTAGAGCAATACAACTATAACACCATACCTTATAAAGTGAAGCAATATATTATAGGTGCACTACTGGACACTTGATTAGTTTCATTCATAGCAAGACACTTTACTCTCTTTTTCCAAAGGTGACAGAATTGCTTGTCCCAAGAGCTGACAGGACATGTTCAAAGGCTCAAAAGAGATATAGATTGGGAATGAAAATTGTGTGCGCCTGAGGCAATGCTAATAGAGATATTTTTCCCAAGTAAAATATCGGTATGTCAGTATGAAGCGGATTATTCTTTCGTGTTATCACTGGATGACGGACATGTCTGAGGTTCACACAGTGTACCTGCCTTGGGGTAAACATACAAAATTCATATATTTGGCCTCTGCTTATTAAGATCAAGATCAACCAATTTAGCCAATGTGATTTTTCACACAACGGAATTTGACCTCCGCATTTAACCCATTCGTGCAGTGAACACACTAGTGAAGAATTTGTGCCCGAAGCGGTGGGCAGCCCTTATCCACCGGCGGTTAGGTGCCTTGCTCAAGGGCACTTCAGTCATGTCCTGTCTGGGGATCGAACCGGCGACCTTCTGGTCACAAGACCAGATCCTTACCACTAGGCCATGGCTGCCCCCCATAGTGCTGCTAATAAGTGTAATAAAGGCATTCTACTCTTAGTCTTGCATACAATGTTAGTACTGCATACTGGTGTCCTAATGTTCAGATGTGAGGAGGAATTAAAATGCGATAAAAGTTAGGAAATGTATTATGCATTAAATGAAATTCTACTGATGGTGGACATAAAACCTCTGCAGCTCAGTAAAGAATATTTCACTCTAACACTTCACTTTAATTTACAGTGAATGCAAATAGAGTACTGCTCAAATTCCACCTGACCCAAAATGCACTTTCAGGGACACATCTCTAATTATCACTCTGCATGCCTTTGATTCTGTTATTCCCCTTGACAATGGTATGTCTGAAGTGCCTCAGCTGCCAAGAGTGACTGGCAGTGATTCTGTAGGAGTCAAAGCCAGCAGCTGCTGAGATGATGGCCTAGCAACAAAGAGTTCCGCAAGATGGATTTCAATCATAATTCCCCTCTAGAGGGAAAAGGTGAGAGGTAGGGAGTGGAAAAATTAACATAAAAACAGAGCAGCCTCTCTCTCCTTCTCTCAAGCAGTGCTTTGGCCCCAAGTTACACTCCCTTAATGAGCTCTTAGCAGCTCGGAATTGATTTCACACACTGACACCTAGGCCGAGTGTCACCAGCAAGTTAGTTTAGGGTAAAATACAAGGGTCCTGCAACAATCCTGCAGTGACCACCCGCTAGACAGCTGGTGTCTAGTAACTAACGGAGAGAAAGCAAGGCCATCCATCATAGAGCACACATCTAAGGCTCTTGTCTCTGCCTCTCTGACTCTCAGGTTACAGGCTTACATGGCCCGTCTAAATAATATTCACTGTGATGAATGGCCCTGCAAGCCTCCTACCTCTCATTAATCTCTTTCTTTAGAGGAGCATCTATCACCGTGCTGTGGGAGAGCACGGTAGGGTTCATATTGAGGCCAGCCAAGCTTGAGTGATGTATGTCACTCTGAGCTAGAGCAGGAATGCACAGGCATGAACAAATGCTTATATGAGCATGTACACACACACACACACACACAGAAATAATCTCAAGAGCAACTGCACATGCTGTTTTCTACAGAAGGATATTAATTATAATATGTACCATAGACTTGAAACTATAAATTCTGAGCATTGGAGCGGGCAGCGGTAAGGGTATAGTCAGTAGGGTATAACTACACTTCCCCCTGTATTTTCCCACTATTTAACACTATCTGTCTCTTTAAATTGTGCAAGAATTTCATAATGAATGAACCATTAGAAATAGTCCAAAATGACAGTCCGGTTACGTTAATGTACCTTAAATTTAAGAGCATTATTTCTTATCTTACAGTTGCCGTTTTGGTGACAGTGATGATTTGCATGTGGTTACATTACCTTAAATTAGAACACATTTGCTCTGAGATTCTCTCAACATGTAATACATCTCTTTCTACAATTAATCACAATCTCTCTTCCAGCAGGGCCTTAAATCTCTCAGCAGCAGAACTATCTCAAAGCTCTCTTCTCATTTTTAACAACAGCTCTCGCTTTCCTCAACACTCAAATCTCCCTGTAGACTGAACTCAGCATCATCTCTTCCTCTTTAACAACCTGCACACAGCATCTATCTCCCTTTATCCCAAAATGTCCTGTTGTGTCTCGTTGGCACAGTACTTCTTCCTCTCTGCCCTGTGTGTGTCTGGGAAAGCATGTGTGATAGATGACAAGTGTCAGAGTGTCAGAAGTACAGGGTGGAGGCATGATTAACGACTCTGCTGAAAGGGTAATTGACGGTTTGGCATGGTGCTGATCTTCTCCACCAGGGTTTGGTTTCTGGACCCCTGAGGGATACACTGACTCACTTTCCTAAAATGGAGCAGACACAAAAAAGCACCTCTCTGGAGAAAGGAGGTGCATTTCTCATTTCCAAAAAGAAGACTGATGTCTCTATTGTCGTTACAGTGAAGAGATGTCAATCTCCGTCTGCAGCCACAATGGTGAAACTTTTGTGCAACTGCATGACATTTAGAAGACTAGTTCATATGAGAATTCAGACAATGAGCATTGCTTTGCCCCAAATTTTCACACACAGGCCTACGATCATTTTATTCAACACAAAATCAATGAAAAGAATGTGCCATTGAAATCAATGTTACTTGTATTGTCAAATAGAGTCACTGTCATGACAATATCTCATATCTTTGAAATGATACCTTTGTAGTAGAAAGAAAAAAAATGTCCTTCACTTTAATGTATGCCAAAGAGTAGTCATTTTAGATCATTTCTTACACAATGGACCAATGTACACCCAAGAGAAGGTACATGTTCAAACTGTATAAAAACAGGTTAAAACACTGATCATATTTAAATATACACATTTCATTGTACACTTCTTTCAGTTTTATAACTGAGCAGCATTTGGAGTGTGTGTGAGGGTAGATGAAGTCTGTTCACCTTTCCTCTGCCTGCTGTTAGCTCACGGTCAGAGTGCCAGAGTCCTCATGGCAGGGGTTAGGTCTTTGTGATGGAGCTCAAAAGGCATATGTCAATCACTGTGGGAGGCCAGATCATTATGGAAGTTCATTACAAATGCAGTATGATCCACTACATCACTCAACACTGTCAGGACATGGTGGAGGAACATCCATAATATTAAGGATAAGAATTATAGCTCCTTATACATAGAATTGTGCAAGATTGTGCAAGAAATTATAGCTCCTTACATAGACAATTAAGAAATATAGCTCCTTCTTCTGTACTTTTACAGTACTTTGGTTAGGCACAACCAATCACTTATCAGAAACATGCATTTGTGAATTTATGCATGTTCTACAACATTTATTTTAATCTTGCCTTTAAAATAGATTAACTGAGCTGTGGAAGTAATGAATGGGTACTCCAGCAGTATGGGAGCTGATGGCCATTATTATAGGCACGTCTGGTAATGTTGACATGGTGTGTGATTACAAAATGGTGGGCCTCTATAGCTTCACTCCCTTTCATCACCTCCATCATCAAAAGCAGTCTCTGCATCACTCACGCATGACTGATGGCTGCCTGTCCGGATGACCTCCTCCACACCTCAGATCTGACAGACTCTGATCTCCCCCACAGAGTAAGGCCTGGAATCCAGCCCAAAGCTAGTGTGGGAGTTGGATTAGACTTTCTGAGAAGTGTTTTGGTTAGTGTGGCCTAAAAGAGCTTTGTGGTTGTGTCTGATGAACTCATGATAAATCAACTCTGACTGAAACAGCACCACCCAAAATCACAGGGCTGGAACAACATACAGTTGTTTAGAATAGATATTGTGCCACTAAGAAATTCCAACTATGTTTTAAGGGATTGACATGTTTACAACAAAAAGGCATAGTTTAGGGTGTCTGTTTCATTCTAACAGAATAGGATTGCACCATTCAAGGCTTATACCAAAGCCCATTTTTCACCTGAAGTGTTAAATTGGGTTAAAGAAATAGTACAGGTGAGCAATAGCAGCTAATATCAACTTGATTACATCAAAGCCCCAGAAACTGAATTTGACTTGGTGACTGAGCGCACGGCTTGTCATCTCCAATCATTACAGCTGTCAGGAATCCATCAAGTTTACAGCTAATTAGAAGCGTACTAATGAAGCTGGCAAATGACTTCTTTTTACAAGGATCACAATGTCTGAGAATCAGACACTGAGAGAAACAGAGCAATGGCAATACACAAACATGACTTTACCCATTTTTATGAAAACGGATTATGAGAAATGCTGTGAAATCCAGTTCCACATACTGGAAACATTTCCCCAAAAATGAGAATGTCCAAAACTGTGAAACCTTTGTCAGTAACTGAATAATCAAAGGTTATTTCAGTCGTATTTGTGAAACCATTGCAACTCCAGTTTCACATCCATGAAAATGCGTAGATCCCACTAAAGCATTCTGATGAAATAAAAGCCCCGGCAAGCGTATGGGAAAAGAATGAGAGCACTCACATGGCCTCACTCTGATTGACCATTAAAGCCTTTGATGGATGAGGCTGTCACGGGAATAACAATTAAATCCAACATGAGACAAAGCTGTTCTGACAGGCCAGTCTAACGGAGCAAGCCATACCCCTCCATTATCCCCCCACCCATACACACACACTTACTCACTCACTCATTCACACACACACACACACACACACACACACACACACACACAAACACTAAAAGCTATTTCCTTTAAAATAAGTTACTTCTAAAATTGCAGTCTTTTTTATAAACTTTAAATGCCTATAGCTAAGCTAGACAAATCAACTGCTCTTGTCATAGACGTACAGAAGTATATGTCTACATCTGACAAGGTTATTATGTCTGAATTATTCTGAATTACTATACTGCTCTGAGAATAAAGTCAGTTCAGATAATTCATGTGTTTTCTCTCTCACACACTGGAACAGAACTTTCAAATGAGGGATTTTCAGACTGTTTACAACCTTACAACAAATTGGGGGGAAAGTAAGGCTGGTTATTGCAAACAAATCTTAAGAATACAAGAAGCTTTATCCCATCACAAGATAACTTAAAATGTTATTTATTAGAGTGAAAAGTAATAACTAAGCTACTTTTTCACTTTACCTGGTGGACAACCCTGAGGTACACAATACATCGCATAAGTTGAAACTGCTGAAGAAATTCCACCTTAAATGCAGCGTTTACATTTAGAATCGGAACAGGCGTTCGAATAGAACTGCTGCATCATTTAAGGTGGAACGTGAGAAATTGGATTGTGACGCGTGTGTCGTGAGGTCTTACCTGCCGCGCGTTTAGGCGCGTGCTGTTTCCTTCTGGCCATGCTAACGGCTAACGGCGATGCCCAGTACCCCTTCACACAAAACCAAACGGTTCGCTCCTCTTCAAACGCGCCCCTTACTTCAGTCACGACTTGCTGGGCAGGCAGTACGTTAGCGGACACGTTTACAAGAGCAGGTACGACGCGTACACACATACACTCTATCCTTTGTTCACAGCCTCAGTCCGCCCAGACGTTAAAGCGAACAGCAGGGCAGTCAGTCACGCCTCAGGTTGAACACGTCACTCAAAAGTCTGCAACCGAGATATGCCTGAACGTGCAAGTGTGGGACACGCCCACCTCCCGTTACTGTTACAGCATCTCTACCATTAGACCACTCAAAAGCAGCAAACAAACAGGGGAGAGAAGGCGGCTTGTCAGATTGTTGCCTGTTACATTTTTGACTCAGCTCAGGGGAATTTTAGAACTAGCTCATACTGTTGATGTGGACCAATAATTTGTCCATCAGATGATGATGAGTGTCTTTCATTATTAGGTCATCTTATCCCTGTAATGACTAAACCATCAAATAATTCCCAGAAATTCTAAAAAAAACTAGTGTGTTTATTTGACCTGCTGACCAATGACACTTATATGAGTTTTGTTTTGTATCATATTTAATATATCCAGATTCTATTGCTCATGCTTTATTGTTAAAACAAAACAGAGAGAGAGAGAGAGAGAGAGAGAGAGAGAGAGAGAGAGAGAGAGAGAGAGAGAGAATTTGTTGTGAGCTAGACATCTGCAATGCATTTCAGTCCCAGAAGTATAATATTGAGCTGATAATGCGGATAATATTTAGAAGATTTTTGGTGAAGTGTAGAAGATGAGGATGTTAATCTAGCCCACTTAGAGTCAGGTTGAAACACTTGTCAGACATAGAGAGTTTTCTTTGGATCTGCCATTATCTGATTCCTGAAATGTATCCAACTCGGTGGCTCTATAGTGACATCAGTGAAAATGAAAATTGTGTCAGTCAGCACTTTCCTTCTGTAATAATTCACAAAAACATTTCAAGCTTTACATATTTGCTCTGTAAAGTGCTCCAGGAGGTGATTTGACCAAGGCAGAGATTACAGGCTCTTTGTTTAGCTTTTCAACTACATCATTCATCATCCTGCTGCCACAGAGCTGAATGAGAGCATCTTTGATTTTTACATTTACTGCAACACAGATCACAGCCAAAGCTAAACCAAGGTCTGTTATTGACATTCTGGCAACTTATATTTGCAGTTGCAGAATGGAGCTGGAGTTTGCTTGATAACTGAGCAAACAGCAGCATTTGTAATAATAATGTAAAGTTTATATATATATATATATATATATATATATATATATATATATATATATATATATATATATATATATATATAAATTATTATACATATAAAATGTATTATTCAAAACATTCAAATACACGTATAAACTATGATATATATACATATAAATTTCACTAAATGCAAATATGAATATGAGTGGATATTTCATTTAAAAATAAATCAATTGTGGAAACTCAATTGTCAAAAAATGTCTTGGCTTTTATGATTGTACTGGTTGAATGTGAAAATCTAAATGACAATATAGGCAGCAAAATATGTTGTCTTTTTTTCTTTTTTTTTTTTTTTGGAAATGCAATTACGTCAACTTTAAAAGCATCCAAAGAACTCACCTCAGGTGTAAATGTGGCCAAAAGTAATTGCATACCTGCACTCGCATACAAGGTCACGCTTTGTCTTCTTTCACACATTACACATATTCACAAAGAGAATATGACCATTGTCTCTCATATTTACTGCGGGAAGAAGTGAGAGAGGGAAAATCAATCTCAGCCACAGCATAATCAATAACTGACCAAGAGAGACACAAAACAACTAGACAGGAAAAGTGGAGATTTATGTCTAGGCTGCACATCTTCATATGGAGGTCATTTTTCATCCTGTGTGAAAACCAAGTTGTTTATCTTCATGCTGAAATTCAAGGAGAAAACCGTGATTACGAGTCATTTATAAAATGTACTGTATCATACTTGAGAACATCTAGGGGTGAGAGAGACACATACCTTGGATTTGTGCCTGAGTTCTAACTTGACAGCACATCAGGTTTGGTAGTATTTACAGCAACAGTCAAACTGAGCACCTGGGCATTTTTTCAGTCCTGCACCTCTCTTTGTTTATGCAGTGTGGAACAATGTCAATGTTAAGGAGTGAACTGTAATAGTGTCATTACAGGGACCTTCTAGTGCCCCCCCCACCCTCACCAAAGCGCATGCCTGTCAGCCAGCATCTGAAATCAGAAGGGACACCTGCCAGCAGGACGCCCACCCTACCCAGAGTTCACAGGGGGGGGTGTTTGAGCCACATGTCCATCAGTGGCGTTGTGAAGGCTCCATTTGGTCTCGTCCTGCCCTCACTCGGCCTGTGTTTTGAGAGGTCCCGTTTTCTGGTTTGATCTGTGACGAGCAGATGACCTTTTCTCCACGTCAGGTGTCGGCCTGTGTAACATCATGCTCTTGCTGTGCGTCAAAGCAACATGCCTCACCTTCACCGACTCGGGTTAGGACTCTCACAAACAATCACAAATCTGTTAAGAAGAGATTTAAAGTGAAGCACAGTTTTTAGAATGATAACAACTATAAAGCGCGGAGCTCAAAAAGCAAAGTGGTCTAATTATTCTTGATTTGTCTAAATTAATTATGGAATTTAGTGAAGGGCATTGAAGTGTGCAGATACTACCATGCTGGTTAAGACTTATAATGCTGAGCAACATAAGCTCACCCCACAAGTGACTAACAGGGGAAATTATACAGTGTTTACAGTCATTCTTGAGAACATGGCCACTATTTTTTAATCTTTCTCCCAATATGTTGAATATCCTACTGTCTTATAGCTCAAGGTTACAAAAGTCCCTATGACATATATAATAAAAAGTGATGCATTGTTGATTAATTTACTTCAAATGCCAACACTTCAGTTTATTCTTCTTTTGAAAAGTATTGTTAATTTAATCAATTTGATTCACTTGTAAAGAATGTGAACTTAAAGTGGTTGTCTCAAACATCTAATTCAATTTGTGCCAAAAAAAATGTAGCAGAATGATAGCAAATGCACTCTTTTAAATGTAAAGGCTGCTAAATGTTTTAGGAAAATGTTTAAAAAGTTTTTTCATTATCATATATCATTAATAAAAACTCCACTCAAAAGATCTTGTTTGGAACCAAACTGGTCATTGTATGGCACAGCTCAAAAGAACCCAAACCTTTATTTAGGGTTTGTTGATGTATGAATTTTATTCATGTGCATCTATTGACAAAATTGATCATATAATTGATGTCATTCCCAATGCAGATCCTCTTATGTCTTATGATCCTCATGATTAAGGCAAGATAACAAAGGCTCCCTGCATGGTCCCAGACATTAAGGAAACACTGTTCCATACTGAATATAGTTATATCCTTATCTTAACTGAAATGACTCAATGAAACCTCATTTATGAGCACAGGAGCAAACTTCTCTCCTTTCTGAGGGGATGGCAGCAAAGGCACGGTCATTGACAGCTCTGCATAGATAATTAAATCTTGGTCTTAAAATATAGATGTGCAGATGGGGCGTACTGTAAAAATGCAAATCCGTCACCTTTAACCAGTGTTGGTTTGACAGTGATGCGAGATCCTGCTCAGTTAGGCCCGATGGTGGGTTGATCTCCATCAGGTGAGGGGCTGACGGGGCCGTATGGTGGAGCTCCTGTCTGTGACAGGCTGTCATTGGGAGATGTCTGCCATGTGGCTGTCTCTCAGCCTGTCTGTGGGCTGAAGGATGACCCCTCCTGCTCACTGGGGCTTCACCGGGCCTGCCATCACTGTCTCTCAGCTCTCGCCTTGACAGCAGACATGACGCCCAAGACATATCCGCCTTTTCTACAGGTAGGTCTGCCCTGCGTGCTCAGTGATGGCTCGTGGCAAGGAGAAGGAAAGAAGGAAAGCAAGTGTTTGTATGTGTGTGTGTGTGAATATGTCCCTCTTCCCCTAAAGGTGTGTGAGTGTATAAGCAAGATGGAAGATTTTGTTTTGAAAGCCCTTTTGATATGATGTGACATGCACATTCAAAACCATAATCGAAAACTTCAGCTTTCTCCACTTTGCTGTATGTCTTCAGCATTTAGACTCAGTGACAGGGTTCAAGGCGCAAGGTTACGTGTTTGTTTTTATAATAGTGAAAGGTGCACGTAATGAAATTTGGAGTCTATTTTCTCAGCTTATCCATCATCTATGACATAAATGCATTTCAGCAATTAACTGTCCTTCCTGATGGGGTAATTTAGCTTGATTTGTGACTGTTTTGGAGGGCAAAAGATCTATCAATTTCTCCCTAGCAAACATACAGTAGATATCACTAACAATTTTTCCTAACACATCATTTTGCAAAACAATGAAATTAAGAGGGCACAAGGAAGGACAGATGGGAAGTGAAATCGTCACTTATTCATTCCTACTCCACACAAACCAAAGGAGAGAGGTGATGGATCTACACTTGCACTAACTGTAATAGAAAATTTGGTAAGCGGATCTGATCGTGCTCTGCATACATGCTCTACAAATGAACAGAACACTGTACTTCACCCAAAAATGCTAATAAGTGAATGCTAACATGACCCAGTTAGCATTATTTAAATGAGATCATCCTATCAGGCAGTACTAGCTTTCATTCATTAATACTGTTTTTGAAAACTGACTCTCTGAAGAGGTTATTTGGAAGTTTTACACTCTTAAAAATAAAAGTGCTTAAAATTTGTCACTGGAGCCATGAAAAGGACAATCACTTTTAGCATGCTAAAGATCATTTCGATAGATGCAAATTTTATATAATCATAGACACACCTTGTCTAGAAAATTAACCACAGCAATTTAAGTATAACCTTAAGTTCCCCTTTCAGGAGGATAAGAGTTTCACTCTTAGTCCCAGGCCCAGACTTCCTCAAGGTTGATAACCTATAGGCCTATAACTTGCAATTAGCATTAGTTCATTTGTTTTTACAGTACTATCTCAACTTGTACGCTATCATCACCGTGGCCTGGTGTCCCTGCCCCCTTGTACTGACCCCAAAAATTGCAGCCTGCCATTGACTTTCACACCAGTATTTATTAATTTATTTTTGTAGTTGTTCTAAAGCTATACAACACATTTATCAAGTCCTGAAGGAATGCCAGAACATGTGGAGTGGATATGTATCACCTTAATAAAACAAAATCAGCAGTTTGCTAGGGTTTCATTTATCAACGCACATCTGGAACAGACACAAAATACATTTCTATGCCTCTCATTTTAAGAGTTGAAGTCTCAGGGAATTATAGTAGGATTACACAGATATCCTATGTGGGTCAGAATACACAGTTCAATGGTAGTTCATAGTTCAAGACTGATTAAGACTATGTTGTCTACTGTACGTTCACAGCAAAGGCAAAATTTTCCTATACAGAGCTGTCACAGACAAAACAGCAGCCGGTCATTGCTGTATCGAAGTGTCTAAACAAAGAGTGAGAAGGTTGCTCATTGGTTGATGTCATGTGGTTGGTATTACTAATTGGTTGTCAACAGAGAGAGATTCCACCCATTAGCACCAAATGTCAGTCTAAGCCCTGTGATTACAGTCAAAAGCTGCATTTCATTGCACAGATAGTACAGTATCCTTAATTACCTACACACTAATCACATAATACCAGATATGTGAACTTTAGTTTATTAAATCCCATCATTTGGAGTACTATGGTAGAAATGGTAAAGCGCTAACGTGCAGTCCTATGAAATTTAGATCTCATTTAGATCAGCATTTCCATTTCAAAGATAATATGAATGGAGCAGAGCAAAAAAAATGAAAAGGAGTGAAAAGGAGTCGTGATGTGACAAGGTAAGAAAAATTGGGGAAAGAAAGAAATAAAGAGAAGAGTAACTAAAGATTTTTTAGTAGGATGAACAGGGTTGTATATGTCAACAGTAGCACATCTATTTGTTTTAAAGCTTGTATGTTCATTTACTGAGCCTGTCCATGAGGAAGTTGAGGGTGCAAAGTAAGAGAGTTCATACATGTATCAAAACAATACTTAATATACTATTAAGATGATATATTTACTGTCCATTCACTGTTTTACCAGAACAAGAGTGTAGACAAGCAAGTGAAGCCCCAGCAGGGAGAGTTTGATACAGACATATGAGATAAATGGAGAGGGGAGAAATAAACAGACCCGGCGGCATGGGCGGGCATTGGGGGACAGTGCCAGGGTTGCCAGGTCCAACTAAAATAACCAGCCTAAAGTCAGTCTAAAACCCGCCTTAACTAGCCCAAAATATGTCTGTCACATGTTTGAAGCGAATGGCAAAACAACTGTGTACGAGTGTATGACTTAGTATTTTGTTTATAAGGGATTTATTATGATTATTGCTATTTATCTTAAAGGCATTAATAATAATATGGTAACATGAGTGTTTTATTAGTTCTTTTATAAGTGTTAAACCGTGAACCTGGCAACAGCAGAGTCTCGTGCCGCCTGCTGTTGGAAACAGTGCCTGTGTTGCCAGGTTCCACAGTATCCCCGATTTGGAACCAACTTTAATTGAGGGAAAATGAGAGTGCAAGTGCTTGGAATGTAAAGCGCATTACAGTATATGTCTCTGTAGCATGCTTTTAAAATTCTTTGGCTGTGCTGACATACTTTCGTAACCGCTCACGAGAGCCACCAATAAAGCACGGCGAGCCGCATGTGGCTCGGGAGCCACGCAATGAGTATCCCTGTATTAGAGAAACAACTACGCTCAACGTTGTTCGTGTGGCATGGATATTCGAACTTATTTCCAAACAAATAAGAGGCCCAGCAGCACCATGCATTTCAGTTGGAAACGTAAGCACTGAAGTTAACACTGGAGTAAACATTCATGCTAGGAGGGATAGCTACAGCAGCTAGGG
>BRDA01076221.1:0-12530 GCA_036984385.1 Crenuchus spilurus | reverse complement strand
AGTCCAGTGTGAAGTGTCTGAAGTCCAGTGTGAAGTGTCTGCAGTCCAGTGTGAAGTGTCTGCAGTCCAGTGTGACGTGTCTGCAGTCCAGTGTGAAGTGTCTGAAGTCCAGTGTGAAGTGTCTGCAGTCTGTGATGCTTTGAGGTGTCATGTCATCTGCTGCTGTTGGTCCACAAAGTCAACACAGCATCTACCAGGAGAGTTTAGAGCACTTCATGCTTCCATCTACTGATGAGCTTTATGGAGATGCTGATGTTGTTTTCCAGCAGCTGCTCACAGTGTCAACAACTACTGACCATCATATTACTGTGACTGATTGGCCAATCAACTCAAGAGCTATAAGCCAAACTGATCAACATAAAAGAAAAGGTTTGAAACGTCATTTTATGTCTAATGAATATATTTAGTTAGACTAGTTAAAAAATATATGAGTTTACCTTTTTGAATTAAATTATTATTATTATTACATTTTATTTATTGTAATGATGCTCAGTCAGACTGAGATCTGGGGAATATTTGCTGAATCAGACATCTAGTCTTGACAAAGTGACTCAGGTCATTTCTCCAGCATCCGGCAGACTGTCTATAACAATCAAGTGTATCATCCCAGACCTTCATATGTACAACAGTTATGACATAACCAGTTATTCACATCTGTAAGTGATATTAATGTGAGGCTGACCAGTGTATTTGATGATGAGTCTGACAGTGGACAGTGATGAGCTTTCTAAACATACTGAAACAGACACATTTCTGTTGGGTTTTGACATTCTTAGGATTACAGAAGAGGAGATACATTATGGATGCAATGGATCCAGTCGTCTGAAAAATAAGGCCATTCTGTTCTGCTGGTTCTGAACTTAGCTTTAGCATTTTACTTACTTACTTTTTTCTACAGTTTTTTTAGACACCCAGAGCACTTTGACAACTGGGGCAGACATTAGAGCATCACCTCAACTACCACCAGTGATCAGCATCCACCTGGACGATGTAACAGCAGCCAGTCAGCACCAGAACTCTCACCACATTTGACCTCTTAGGTGAGGAGAGACTAAGCCCGTTTATGAAGATGGAGATGATTAGGAGTGAACCTGGACATCAGGGTGACAGCCTGTACTCTTTTAGAGGTAATGCCCAGGCATCGTTTTCTGACCTCAGAGAATCTGGACCTCATCTCATTGGAAATACAGCACCATTTATACAGTAGTGTCCCAGTCACTGCACAGCACTTGGGATCCACACAGAACACAGGAATAGCACCTCCTATTGTCCACTGACACTTTCAGCAGCCACACAAGCTTTTCTGTGGAGGACTCCCATCCAAGTACTGACCACACCCAGACCTGCTTAACTTCAACGGATTTGCACCAAAAAAACAGCACCTTACCATCTTCAGATCCTCTGTTGATAGATGCTGAAATCAGATTTGGGTTAAACTCAAAGACTGACCTGATACCTCTTTATTCCAGTTGTTTAGTATCAGCTACTGTCACTTCCCTGAGGTAACCACACTGTTTTAGACGGTTTCAGACTAACCCACCTCTGAAAGCTGCTCCTGGAGACCTTGCAATACAACCTTGCTGCTGTTTGGGGGCATCTGTAGCCTGCTCCAAGCTTAGGAACACGACACAGTGCATGTCAGGTCCACTCTCTGTTAAACTGCAGGTGAAGCAGTTAATCACTAGAGATTTGTAGACTGATGAACTGATACACACTCTTGTTTGTTTGAGCACTTTAAACTGAGCCGGTTAGTTCCATTTGGTTGCTCTAAAACTGCTTATTGTTTCTGAAATGATGAACGTTCAAAGCTGAATTACCCAAAAAGACGGTTTAGGCTCAAACATGTATAATTGGTAAACCAGTAAACCACAGTAATAGTGCAGATATTGTCAGCTCACTGTGTCCATTTGAATTACAGTACAGTTTAAATGACAGTCTTCTGTCAAATCTGACACACTGTAAGCAGTTTAATAAACAATGTCAAATAGCTCAATGGTGGTACTTTCTTTCCTGGATGATATACTCAGTCATATCAGAATATTACCCCTGGTTTGGAATGAATTCGACAGGGTTTGTTGTACCTGTATGTATAAATAAATGAGCACACTAGTCAGTCGTAGCAGAGTGTAAAACCATCTTCATGGGTAGAGGATGGGATCTGACTGATGTCCAAAAAGGCATGATAACAGAGTGCTGGGTGACGGGTGGCAGCATCTTGGAAACCACTAACTTTGTGGGATATTGAGAGTGGACTGAGTGCCTCCCAACAGTGGTGCCACTGATGCCAAAGAGGAACAGCAACTCCAGAGAGTGGTACATCGCAATCTACACACAACTGTGGACCAGTTAACCTCTATAATGAACACAGGAGCAATGAGGAAAGTATCTGCAGTCACCATTGACCAAACACTGATTCTGATATGACTGAGGATATACACGGTGCTTCAAAAGTAAGAAAATATAAAATGGTTTTGCATGTGGTGATCCAATTTAGACATAATCAATGGGGGAAGCCTGTTTGGTCAAGTCAGTACATGGCAGCTATATTGGATTCAACTTCAGCGTTACAAATGGGAAGGTAAGTTCATGACACATCAAACTGGTAGAGAATGTCACCAGAACAGTGGTCAACACACCTTTATTCACTGTCACGTTAAAACAATGGGTTTTATTTTGTACAGGCATGTGAAGGATGGTGACATCAGAGACTATCTTGATGTGCAGTTTCCCCAAAAGTGGATTAGTTGTAGAGGTTCAATCAAGTGGCCCCCACATGATTTAAAATTTAACTTTTAATTTTTGTTCATGTGCCCATGTCAAGGTACTGTACATGCTTCTCTCTGATGATATACAGGTGTTAGACAATGAAACTGAAACAGCTGGTTTTAGACCACAATAATTTATTAGTAGGTGTAGGGCCTCCTTTTGCGTCCAATACAGCATCAGTTCGTCTTGGGAATGACATATACAAGTCCTGCACAGTGGTCAGAGGGATTTTAAGCCATTCTTCTTGCAGGATAGTGGTCAGGTCACTACGTGATGCTGATGGAGGAAACCGTTTCCTGACTCACTCCTCCAAAACACCCCAAAGTGGCTCAATAATATTTAGACACAAAGACTTGCTGTCTTGGTCACAGATGCGCCAGCAAGACGTGCACCAACAATTTGTCCTCTTTTGAACTCTGGTATGTCACCATAATGTTGTGTGCATTGTAATATACTATATAACTGTGCTCTTACCTGCTAACTGAACCTTCACACTCTGCTCTTACTGGTGCAATGTGACATTAATGAAGATTGGCCACCAGACTGGTCCAATTTAGCCATGAAACCTCCCACACTAACATGACAGCTGTTTCACTTTCATTGTCTAGAATGTTGTTCATCAAGGCTGAATGCTTACTGATGCTTGTGCAAACATTCAGCCAGATGTTTTAGCGAACATTTCACCTTAACACTCCTACATGGCAAATCCATTTTCATTTTCAATTATGCAAAGTTCTTAACACATAAAGTCTCTTCATCTGGAAACTGATTCTATGAATTTCTCCTTAAATCATTTTACATAGGTATCAAACCTTTAATCATGTCCATGTGAATAATCTCTGAATGTTTTAAGTGTCGTGCTTTGGTTCTTGATTAACAATAAATGCATTATTAAGAGGTTATCAAAGGGGTAAACAGCAGGATTCAGTTTCACAAATGAGGAGAAATCAGTGGTTTTGCTCTTTAAAGAAATCTGAATTCATGCATAAATATCCTTAAAATAAATAATTTTAAGGACGTTTTGGTGTAAAATTAGGGTTTTTGTTTCATAGTGTTGGGTGGAGGATACATACTGTAGTGACACTAATGTGGTGCTGACATGTTAACATATTAGTGTATGTTGCAATGATATGAGTGGTTTTATATATACTGTATATACTGTGTACATATATGTATATACAGTATATATATACTATTACATTATATATATAATATATAATCAGTGGTGGCTGGTGAAAAGTATTGTATTTTGTGCTGTTTGAGTCATATTGTCAGTTTCCCCAACCATCTCAATATTATTTTACACAAACTGTAACAGTGCTCTGAGAAAAAGTAACTATGTATATGCATTACAGACTAATAGTTAATGAAAACTGTCATTAGTTACATGTAAATATGTAAAGATGTAAAGTACAGTATGTGTCATTAGATTACCAGCTGAGTCTAGTTCAGAAACATACACAATAAAATTAGAAAAACACTATTAAGACTAAATATTAGACATTTCTAGAGTCTGTATTACATGTTAATAATGTCAGATGTTCCTAAAACCACTGAATGACTGATAAATGAAACTCCTTAGACAACAGATTGAAGGACACTGATTGGCTACATTTCTGTTGCTATGCGAGTATCTTGTGTCAGCAGGTCAGTGATTGGCTGCTGCTGCTCTGACTGGCTGATATTTCTGTCACCTCAGAAGAGAGAAAGAATGAACCAGGAAGCTCATTTCCCCCAAAATATATTTGATATACTGCATTTAATTGTATAGAACATACATACATTAAAATATGTAGACATTGATTATTTTAAAAATGTTTCTTTTAAAAAACTAAAATTAAGAAAAAAAATTCCACCATGGAGAGTTAAGGCCTAGGATATACTGATGTAATAAGATTTTAGGGAATTATTTTCTATAATTGATTTGGTTTAATTGAATTATGTTTGAAGTGTGCACTGTGCAGCTCTTTCATTATGACTGATATCAGCTGATTTTTAATATTGAATCACTTGGATTAGGACTGGGGCATCCCTAATATATCACACCATTCCCACTGACATTTTCTAACTGATGTATTATGTATGTATTTTATATAATTTGATATTTAGTACTTTACAGTTCTCTTTGTTCCTCTTGCTCTTTTTCCCTCACAGCCACTCTACTAAAAATTCACTTGCTGAATTCTAGACAAAAATGATGAAAAGAGAGTGATTGTGTGAGAAGTAATGAAGATAAAAAAAAGAATGATCTAGAAGCAGTGCTCAGAAGTCCACCTGGCTGTACTGAGCTTTTCATCCTGGTAGAACAAAGGCTTTTAGCCTCTCTGCTGTCTGGACCTGCTGGAGCACCCCAGGAGATCCAGAGTGACCTCTTAACACCACGGAGACCATGCTTCAACAGGTGTGTGTACACACAAGGAGGGAGAGCGAGAGGAGAGAGAGAGAGACACACACACACAGAGAGAGATAGAGAGACAGAGAGATGAGAGAGAGACAGACAGAGAGAAAGAGACAGAGAGAGAGATAGAGATAGAGACAGAGAGAGAGAGAGAGAGAGATAGAGAGGGAGGGAGAGAGAGAGAGAGATTAACTAATATAACTTCTAGGTTATATACAGTTGCTAGACATGTTGTTATGATTAGCAACCCTTTAAAGTCTTGATGTCAGCTTTACATATTCACATAAAGTACATACATTAGGCACACATATCTACACATTTACCATACAGGTGCACTTTGTAGTTCTGCAGCAACTGTGGTGCCAAATCCACTCATATCAACACATCAAACACACTAACACACCACCACCACATTAGTGTCACTGCAGTGCTGAGAATGATCCACCACTAAAATATGACCTGCTCTGTGGGGTCCTGATCACTGAAGAACAAGAGAAATGAGGATAATAAAGTATACAGACAAACCGATGGACTACAGTCTGTAACTGTAGATATAAAATTCACCTGTGTGATCAGTGGTACACACAAGTTATGCAGAGTTGGAATCATTACTGAAAAAAATGATGTAAACAGTAATGGTATTACTTTATTATTACTTTCTGCACAAAGTAACCACATTCCTCATTATTTCTACATTACTCTATAAATCCCAAACTAATCTGTACCAAAATGCAGAAGAGCTCAATCTAAAACACTCAGATCTCAAAGCAAAGTCTAACTGAATCAAGCACTAAGTTTAAACTGTTCCTGAATTTAAATATGAAGCTAAAGTTAGCTTCTTACTCAGACTTCTCATTCCACCTTAAATTGTGCAGTGGTTACATTCAGGCACCTTCCATTTAAAGTGGAATGTGAAATTGGAAAATATAAATAAGATGGTACCACTTTATAATAACTTTCATTAATAGCTCATTAACTAATGATTAATAACTGTGAACAAATCAATAGTTCATGAGAATTTCATTAACAAATGATTTATTAATAATTTACTAATGATGTGTTAACATTTGCAAAAATGAACACAATCATTAGTAACTACATGAACTGTCATTTATAAACATTTGTTCATGTTCAAATTCTCATGAACTAATGATTTGTTCACACTTATTAATCATTAGTTAATGGCTTATTAATGAAAGTTATTATAAAGTGATAGCAACAAATCTTTAAGTACAATAATTTTAAAATTTCACATATTACATGAATTTAAATTGTAATACAGTGGTACCTTGGGATACGAGCAGACCAACATACGTTTTTTTTTTTTTACGATACAAGCTGTGACTCTGTCCGTATTTTTGTTTGAGATCCGAGTGAAATTTCAAGAATAGAGTGGCTGCTGCTAGTTGGCGCGTTGGGGCAAAGGTCCAGTATGGGCAGCACAACACCTGCATCTCATTCTTTCTCACATGTTACCCGCAGAATCAAGTCCAATCTCCTGCGCTGTACTCCTTCTTGCATAGTTTTTGAAAAAAAAAAATTATAGTAAAAATGTTTTAAACTCTTAAACCTATTTAATTTAATAACATACATACAGTAATTATGTTAAATACTGTTAATATTATTTCGTGCAGACTCGTGATCCACATATGTGCGTGCTGGCCCTGAACATAGATATGGAGACTTGCTGCTGCTTCTGAGTAAAAACTGTTTTGTACTGAACAGCAGAGAATGAACCATGACATCACATTCTTCAGCCAAGTGCTGAATTTCTTGACATAAGTCAGATGCTGAAGTGGAAGAAGAGAGATTTTACTGTACAGTGCGCACTACACATCTACACAGAACCGCACACATCAAATAAAATTTAAAATGCTACAGCAAGAATTCCTCAAAAATTATTTTACACTAATATTTACTGAAATCTGAACT
The DNA here is from genome assembly GCA_036984385.1 of Crenuchus spilurus. Lineage (NCBI taxonomy): Eukaryota > Metazoa > Chordata > Actinopteri > Characiformes > Crenuchidae > Crenuchus > Crenuchus spilurus. The sequence continues at coordinate 5,434 of BRDA01076221.1, read as the reverse complement.
TGAAATATTTTGTTATGCATTGGTAAAGTGTATATGTGTGTTTCTTAATTCAAAACATGTCTTTTTGTCCATAATTTCGGATGGTTTGGGGATGTTTCACATGGCTGGAACAGATTAAATCTATTTCAGTTATTTTAAATGGGAGAAATTTGTTTGATATACGAGTTGACTGACTTATGAGCTCCGTTACAGAACAAATTAAACTCATATCTCAAGGTACCACTGTATTATACATTACTTAGTTACAGGTAAAAAAGTAATTGCATTACTGGAACAGTTTAAGTTTTAAGTTTTGTTTTAAAACAACATGTCACAGCTGTGCAGTCCATGTGTCCATGCATGCCCACACGAAGGTTAGCAGTGAATAAGCTAAAGCAAGTACATCTGCTTTCATAGGATGCACTACAGAAGAAAAGCGTGTTTTTAATGATACCATGCTGCTAATTGTGAAATGATGGCAGTGATATTTTAGCAGTGATCTGACATTATCCTCTCGTGCCCTCTTCCTGCACTTGCAGACAGAATGCCTACAATCCTTGCTTTAATTATCTCAGCTTCTGCTTGGCCTAAACCTTTAAGGTTTTTCAGGAGCTGCTAATAAATCTAAATATTAAAGAATAGATAGAGAGATAAGTAATGAAGTCATGAAATGTAAAATGCCAGATGAATCTTAAGTGGACTCATGAGGATTGGGGTGGAGGTGGTGGTCAGTTCTTTGTGCATAATGAATGTAAATGTATAGGCTTAGATCCCAAAGGTTACAGGAAATGAGGAAATGTGACTATTTTTATTTACATACTATTTATTTACAATTTTTACCCACAACAATCAGAAATTTTAATGAATTCAATGACAATATTGAGTGTTAGTAGTGGTCATGCTTATAGTTTGATTGAGAAAAATATAAAGTTTATAGGCACATAATAGATGTTTTATTTATTTCTTACCTGAGTTACTCCCCAATGTGTTTGGTAGCCAATTGTTACCCGTCAATGAACCCGTTCGTTGACTCTCCTCGTCACTTGTAATGTCTCTGACTCTAGGAGGGTGCAGACTAACACAGGCCTCCTCCAATACATGAAGTCAATCTCCGCCTCTTTTCCAACTGTTGTCGATACATCACAGCTGGGCAGCCAACACACTTGGAGGAAAGTGCAGGATCTCCAGTTGTGGTGGATTGCCTGGCAGACACCTGTGCCAGCTGACATTACTTAGTACTGCTGGGGAGAGAATGCCATCTTACCTGCCTGGAGAGAGCACAGCGTATTCTGCTGTCTCGGGCCAGGCTACCAATGGCAAGCAGCATGATTGGGATTCAAACTCACGATACTCAGATCATAGTGACAGCACCTTAGTCTGCTGAGCCACGGAGCCCTTTTCTGAAGATTTTCTGTAGATTTTTAAGATGATTAGTGATACATGTTGGTGAATAAAATGCTACTGTCATGTTAAACATGAAATATAAAACAATGAACATTACAAGACCGTTTGCCAGTTATTCAGGCTTTATACATTTGCACATCAAATAAATAAATAAATAAATAAATAAATAAATACTGTGAAAAAGTTAATTGTCCATAATTTAATTCAAAAAGATAAATTTTATTTATATTCATTACACATAAAGTGATATACTGTACTTTTGTTTTCATGGGATGACTTATAGTTATTGAAAATCAGAAATCCAGAATCTCTAATTATTCCATCCATTCATCCATTATCACACCCGCTTAATCCTTATCAGGGTCGCGGTGAGTCCTCTACCCCCTCACTGGGCGCTGGGCAGGGCTTTACAGTATCCAAACTAAGCCCAGGACAGGGCACCAATCATCTCTAATTATTTAAATATTTAATTTCAACTTTGAGTAAATTACTATTCAAACAGTATCAACATTAAAACAACATTTCAAAATAGGTCACTTTACATGTAATGACTATAAATGCACAAGTGTTTAAGTGATCTTTGATTCTAAACCATTTAAAATGATGGTGTCAGGAAAAATGAAGCTTTGTTATTACTATGATTTATAATTTCTGGCAAGTTCATTCTGAATCCTGGGGACCATATGGACACTGTGTCCCCAGAACAACACGTCTTCAGTTTAGGTTTTTAAGGGCTTGTTCATGATTCCTCTGATTGTATCCATCCATCTTGTCTTCAACTGTTCCAGCATAACTGTTTTCTCAACTGAGTTGGTTCTTCTGATAATGTATCCAAAAATATCACCTTCAGTTTGGTTATCTGGGCTTCTACTGAAAGAGAATTTGATTTGGTTCAGAATCCATTCATCTGTCCAATGTTTTTTAAAAGTCCAACACCAAAGTTCAAAGGCATCAACACATTAAAACAGCAGATTCATTAGAGATCATTCCTGAGGAACTATTGTCACATGTGCGTGATGATGGATTATCAGTATTAACAGAAGATTCTATGAATACATACGTGCAGCCACTTGCACCAGTTGAGGTGTAAAGTCTATCCTAAACATTATTAAATGTTAAAAATATATAGAAAACACACAGAAGTTCAGATGCACCAGATGCTTAAGGGATGCTTAGGTACTTCACTACTAGTAGTGATCATATATCAAGAAATTGTTACAAAGAATGAAAATCAATCAGTAGTGTTACCATAACATAAACAGTAAACAACAAATGCATTACATTATATCATCCATTATCTTATCCACTTAATCCTGATCAGGGTCTCAATGAGTCCTCTACCCCCTCATCAGCCAGTGCATTACAGACTATCCTAGCCAAGTCCAGGACACCAATCCATCACTGGGCACACACACAAGGACATAGGCGTGCAGCAATAGACCAACTCTGCCCTTTATCAACGAAAGTGCCCTTTTGAAACTTTTTTTTTTCTTCTTTTTTTCGCAGTCTTCACGGGCGAGGGGGGCGTTTCGTTCGGCGCGCAAATTGAGTTTAGTTTGTCCTCCACTGTGTGTGGGGTGCGCAAGCAGTCTCGTTCAGAGAGACAGAAGAAGGGGAGCGGATGTTGCTGGATCGGATCTGGGTTGGATGTAAGACCCAGAGATATTGAGAAAAGACCCGGAATTACTGCTCCCGCCCTAGTACTGCCCCCAATCTTCACATCAATCTGATTAACTGTACAGAGTTTAGAACTTACTTACATATTGTGCTGATAGAGAAGAGGTAACTTATCAAATCCAGTACAATACAGAACAGTCTTATTATTCTTTACTGGAGAACACTTTGCTTAAAAACCAGATACACATATAACACACTCTGAGCTGCTGATGAGATCAGTGCTACTGCACATCTCACAGATGGTAAGTTACTCACATAAACAAATTAATCACATCTACAAACACAGGATGATGACTACATTAATAAAACACTAAGCCAGCACAACACAACTGCATAACATAACCGATATGAACAATTTATAACTGTTTTTAAACTGTGTACTTCCCGCAAGTGCTTCTGGGTGATGATGTCACCATCGACATGGCCAATCAAATCTAATTTTTAAAATCATGGCCTAATGAATAATCCTGCAGAGAGAGCCCGTGTGCATGTGTGTGTGTGTGTGTGTGTGTGAGAGAGAGAGAGAGAGAGAGAGAGAGAGAGAGAGAGAGAGAGAGAGAGAGAGAGAGACACATAGAGAGAAAGCCCGCACGTTTGTGTGTGTGTGTGAGAGAGAGAGAGAGAGAGAGAGAGAGAGAGTGAGCGAGAGAGACTGAACGTCTGTTCACCTGACGCTCTGCCAGTATTTTGACTGTCTTACTGATTAGCTGCATGATTCTCATCATTTTCTAGAATATTTATTAATTTTTCGACATGAATGTCTCATCCCGCTCTCGCGACGACTGACTGACTGACCGTCAGGCTCCCGCAAGAGACAATTAATTGTGGTCCCGCGCCGCAAGATATTGTAACGAGTCCCGCGGGAATGCAGACCTCTACAATTTAGAGTACCCAATTCACCCTAACCCCCATATTTTTGGTGAAGAATCCGACCCAGACATGGGGACAACATGGAAACTCCACTCAGATGGGGACTTAAACCCAGGACCTCAGTGCTGAGAGGTGAACATACTAACTACCAAGCCAAGCCCAGCCACTATATATACCAGGGTGAGTGAAAATAAGCTGCACTTTAGGTCTGCTAAAGCTTCACTTGGCTGCAAAGTCTTTTCAACACTTTCTGTACTAGCTCTCTGTATGCATAATTACTGCTGTGCAGGCTTGAAAATGTTATGTCAGTTCACAGGAAAAGGCTGTGATCAAAATTTCATTTAACTGGTGCAACTGCTGCAGTATTAAAAGACGTCTGCCCTATATACCTACAGTATATATATATATTATGGGCATTTGTCAAATAAATGATGATCTGATATGTATCTTGATTCATGCGGTACAATACGATTCAGAAACAATATATTTTTAATTGGACCAATTCGGTTCGATTCTATTCAGTAGGATTTTGATACAATTGGGTTCAGTATAATAGGGAAGGAAATAATACAAGTTACTTGTTTAAAATAGAATATTTTACATTGATTCAACATAAGTCAATACTAAAAATGTGTTTTTGCTTTCAAATAGATTAAAGAAGTACTAGAGAACTAGTTTAGTTGTATTTGACATGTGAATTCAGAAACAGTAAAATACTGTCGCGTTGGGATGTGGTACCAAGGCTCTAATGTTTTAATCAAGTCCCCAAAGCCCTCATTCTCCACCACACAGTATGGTCTTAAGTCTTTGACAGTGAACCGGGTCATTGAAGCCGTTATTACTTTGGCTCTACCTGAGTTGTGGTCCAGTTTTGGCTGGAAGAAGTCCTGGTTTTCTGTGTTTTTGTTCTGCCGTGTCTTTGGGCTAGCGGTGCTAGCGTCCTCATCACCACTTTCACCATGTCGTCTCACCAAATGAGTGGTGAGGTTTGTTGTAATACCTTTTGTCTAGTTCTTCATGTAAAAACCAAACTTGACTGTGACGCAGGGTTGCCAGGTCCAACAAAAATATCCAGTCCAAAGTCAGTCTAAAGCCACCCTTCAGAATCTTAAACTAGCCCAAAATATATGTCTGTCACATGTTTAAAGCAAATGGCAAAACGACTATGACTGTACGACTTAGTATTTTGTTTATAAGGGATTTATTATCAGTCCATCAAACCTTTTTCTTTTTCCCAGTCCTTGCAATACCGCCTTCCGTATTTCCCCTTTTAACTGGCATATTAGCTAGTGACTGTTTTCTCTTCACCTTCTCTCTGTCTCTCTCTCTCTCTATCCCCTATTCAAGCTATCTTACCTTATATTATGTTCTCTTCGTTGTTATTGTTGTATTCAAACTTCCTTAGTGTCGACTTATACCTGTTTGCCCGCCGTGTTGAAGTAATATCCTAGGCAACACCCACTTTTTGTTGATTTTTTGGCGGCCGCAGTAATTTTTACCCAAA
>BRDA01076219.1:0-11829 GCA_036984385.1 Crenuchus spilurus | reverse complement strand
CACTATTAATCACTAGAATAGGAGATATTAGTCCATAAACAACCTCAGTAAACACTATTAATCACTAGAATAGGAGATATTATTCCATAAACAACCTCAATAAACACTATTTATCACTAGAATAGGAGATATTAGTGAATAAACAAGTTCAATAAACAAAAACAACAGCCACTAACAAGGTGAAAGGGAGTAAAATAAAAATGATGTTTTTCTGTAATGATAAACATTCACAATGCATATCTTATATCGGTTATCTTTGCTGGTTCTGTTTGGGATGAAGGTTGGAGTTCCTTTACCAACGGCCTGGGTGAGTAGATGTTAGTTCAAACAGGACCCTCCATGTATTGAGAAAGTGTTATATTGTCACTTTACTGAATGGCCTATTTGACTGAGTTTTCTTGTCTTTTTGAAGCTTTCATTTGGCTAATATTCAGTTTGTTGCTGGTAGATAATATAATCTCCCACTGGAAATCACTGAACTAAGCCATGATAAAATAAAATACTATCATACTGACACTGGTGGTGGTATTACACTGTATCCACTAAAAAGTAAAGAGCGTGTATGTGTGATATATTCTGTGAGAATGTAGAGAGCAGCTGTTGAGAGGCAGCAGTGGTCAGGACACATTAAGGGCTTACAATGTTAAAGAGTGTGGGGTGTGAGGGCCTAATCGGGGTTGGGGGGGTGGGCTGAGGGAGGGGAAGAAACTGAAGGAGGGGGTGTTGGGGATTGCAGGACTCTTTGAGATGCAAAGGGGGTTAATTCAAGACACAATGGGGCGAGCCAACAGGGACAGAGACCTGCTCCACAGAGCTGAGTCTGGTGCCCAGTAAGGCAGTGCCGGGCCAGTAGAGGCCAGCAGGGTCGTGTTCAGCCTGGCGTGCCATTGAGCTCGGCCTGGAGTAGAGAAGAGGGGGGCTGCTAAGGGGAGGCCCTGCTGTGAGGCCTTGGGGGGCATTTTAATCCCCTCTTACTTGGACAAGAGATTAAGAGATTCCTGCTTTATTTCTCCACGTTTCCTGCTGCTTCTTGTTTTGCAGCAACCGCTGCAAGTTTGGGGGTTTTTATTTTTAGCACGAAACACATGGAACGGAACAGGAGCCCGTCACAGCTTTGATATGGGGCATTTAGCTGAAAATCAGCGCCATTGTGTGCGGATGTTTTTCGGGACTTTCCACAAAAGCTCCACATAAAGTCAAAACCTCAGGAGTGAGGTGCGGATTTGAAGAGGCACTAAAATTCAGAGCGAAGGGGCAGTGAATACGTGAGTGAGAGTGGGAAGATAAGAGTAAGAGAGGGTGAGAAAGACTGAGAAAAAGGAGGAGTAAAATGGTGCAAGAGGAAAGAAGTGAGAGAACATAAAGAAAACGGAAAATCTGACAGGAAATTGGCCACAATGACTGAACTTTGCATGGTCCCCATTAAAAAAAAATCACAATCACTCAGCAACAAATAAACATTCCCGTCATGGTTGCCATGTCTCCTGGAGTTGGACACACATTTCCAGAACGCCTCAGCGCCATTAGAAGCCCTTCTTTCACAAAGCGGCTGGTCAGATAGTATCTCTGTGACAGCTAAAGCTGCAGTGAGCAGCTCCACATTCAGCCAGCCAGGAGCCAGCGCGGGGTCAAGAGCTCAGAGCCAGGGGCCTCGATTCTCTGTTGATCTGGGGGGTGGAGGGGGGGGGCAGCTTGAGGACAGCTTGAGAGCTACGCAAACAACTCCTATGTTTCTTCTGCTCTAGATACCAGTTTTCCTTTTTTCTTCTTTTGTAAGTCTTTAGAAGTCTTAGACATATTGATTATTTCTCGTTCAGAGCTCAATGAAACAAGTAGAGAAATTCTCTTTAAACTAAACTTTAAGGGCAGAAATGCCTTTGTGTTTGTATGACAACTTCTGTTCAAAAGTTTGGGAAAAGCCTTTATTTTAATGATACAGTTTTGGAAGATTTCAACCTACTAACCAAAAGCATGTTTTGTTTTGAGTATTACAGTAATTACATGAAGAAGCAGTTATATGGCTAATTTATGAGTTAATGAATGTTATCTCTCTCAAACCCATGGATGCTTTTTACAATTTACATCTCCATCACACACTTAGAACTCAACCACATACCAGCGAGAAGCAGCAGCCAGTCACGCACAGCGTACTCTCAACCGGAAGCGAACATCCACCAAGAGGACTGCATCGAGCACAAGGGGGATCACCCAGGACAGAGTGCCAACCATATCTGTGCATACATACATACACACATACATACAGTGACATACACATTAATTCATACACACCACGGTCATTTAGAGACAATTCACCTGATCTCCATGTTTTTGGACTGTGGGAGGAAACCCACGCAGACACGGAGAGAACCATGTTCTCCCCATCAAGTCCCTGATGGGGACTTGAATCCTAGACCTCAGTGCTGAAAGGTGAATGTACTAAACACCAAACCAAAGTGCTGCCAACATTTTTGATCAAATAATAGATAAAATGGCAAATATGTTGTGAGCTAGTTTAAAGAATAAATTGATGGATTTATAAACATCATCAGTAACACACTGAAGCATTGATGAACCTGTAAATATTTAATGATAACTACAAATAATAATCGGCTGCTATGTGGAGAGGTTTGGAAAGGGTTAAACCAACATAAATATATAAAGAGGATATATATAGAACTGCTAATTATTTTACTTACCTTTTATTTAATCTAATCTGAGGGCCATATTCGAGCATATTATTGCCTTTCTGTGGGTGTATATAAAATATATTATGACCACCCCTGGTTTGAAATGAACTCGGGCTGAAACATCACAGATACCACATGACAGTGTTTGCTGCATGTATAAATAAGCGAGCACACCAGTCAGTTGTAGCAGAATGTAAAATGATCGTCATGGGTTAAGGATGCATTTTGACTGATGTAAAAAAGGTTGGTCTATTTTTGATAGTAGGGTACAGGGTGAAGGGTGGTAGCAACTCAGAAAATTCAACCTTCAAGGAATGTTCTGTAGTGAAGATGTACTGATAATGGCTTATGGCTAATGATACCACAGTGGGGTGACTCTGGTGAGTGGTAGAGAGCCATCGACATGCCACAATGGACCAGTTATGCAGTTAACATAGTAGCAGATACAGTAAATAAAATAAAACAGACATGAATAAGGTTGATACAGAGGCGTATTTAAATATAAAATTAAAACAAAGACAATAACCTTTGACTTCTAAGCTTGTACTGTTGTGGTTCTTTGCCATTTCCTGCTGACCTGTCTGATAGGTGAGCACACTGACCTGCTAAAAGCAAACACTGCCAGCCATGCTGAGAGCTAAGAGCACACATGAGTGAGAGCAGCAGGCAAAGCAGTGTTACTCTCAACACACACCGCTTGATCAGATAAACTGAGATCACAGCATGCTTTCCAGTCTGCTGGGGCAGGCTAGGCCAGCTCTTTGCAAACGTTAAAGGGTTAAAATCCTAATTTACAGCTTTCCTCTTACCCTGAACGTAGCCAGTCGTCTAGAACATGTCTGGTGTCTGAGGTTTGCTTTAGTTTCGAGCTGGAGCTGCAAGGTTAAAGTAGCTAATAAGTAATGGAAGGTTATGAATACCAATTAGAACTGTACAGACTGCATGCCAAGTACCACATACTTGCTTCAGTCTCTTATAGATGTACTTATGTGGTTTCTGACACTCTATAGCTGACACTATTTCAGACATCTTGTCCATTTCAGTTGGAACAGACGTTAAGCAGACTTGATGATTAAAAATACTGAAAACTTAACTCATTCCAGTACACAGACAATCTCCAGTTTTTGCACATTCGTGAAAGGGCAACAACAATCATGTCTAATGACTGTCCACAGTTCATATAATCAGCGATACTTGATCAGGCATTATAGTCGGCATCTTGAAGCCCATAATATCATTCTCACTTACATTTACATTTGAGGCATTTAGCAGATGTTCTTATTCAGAGTGGCTTACAAAAGTGCTTTGCTGTTTATCTAAGGAAGAATCCAGAAAGAATACAGAAGATACCTCAAGCTTAGATGCTGCCAAATTCAAAAGCCAGTATGGATGCTTAGATACACAATACTCCACATGCACTGAATGACATTAAAGTAATGACAATAAAGACATTAGTATAGTCACAAGCCTTTAGCGAGTACAGGATAAAAACTCTTGGAAGAGATGGTCTTCAGTCATCGTTTGAAGACAGTAAGTGACTCTGCCATTAAGACAGGCAAAGGAAGTTGTGCCATTTATGTGTGACTGCAGAGAAAAGTCTGGATGCTTGTCTTCCACTTCCACTTGACGGAGGGTCAAGACGAGCTGTGCGTGAAGCTTGAATGGCTCTTGTAGCGGATTGAGTTTTGAGCATTGCCATGGAGTATGGAGGAGCTCGTATACAGTGTCACAAGTTTATTTGTCCCAATTTAATTCAAGAACATAAATGTCAAATGTTTCATATTCATTACATTCATTGCCTTGACTTTTTTACAAATTACACATATCTACAATGATTTTTTTCCAAAATGTTACACAGGCTTCTGTTCAGCACAGACTCAGCAACAACAGAGTCAGAACAGTAAAAGTGTCATAAATCTATATTTTGATTAAATCTGCTCTAAACCTGTTTTCAGATGTGCTGATATATTGTGAAAAAATACACTCTAAACATGTCTAGTCAAGACTTTTGAGCTCAGAACTGAATAAACAGAGGTGTTGGCTACACACTGCTCATTACAGTTTTTAGACATTGTATGTGGTTTTATTTCTAAAGCTTAAGAACTGTGAGTTGACAGTGTTTGACTCATTCAGTGGTTCCTAGATTGAATATTTATGCGATGACGGTGAGGTGAGAAGTCTTTTCTTCAGGATCACCTCAGGTGAGAGTTCTTTGTTCAAAACCTATTCCAAACATTCCACGGCCACTGGAACCAACCAATAGAGACCTTGCAATGACATCACAGTTCTCTACCGTCCACCATAGTGAGGGGCAACATGACAGACTGTAATCTATATGAGAGTGAATATCAACGACAATTGCGACCGGAGGATAAGCTTATCTATCGACAAAAGCTTAATGTAGTGAAAGTACTTGATCCCTATCTTGTAGAGAAACCACGATTCAGTCAAAACGTTGAGGCATTTCTCAGAATGTTGTACAATAACAACAATGCAGTAACAAATTCAGCTTGGATACTCTGAAAATAAAATAAATGTTTATTTTTAGAGTAATAAAGGGTGGCTGGCAAACATGATAATTGTAAATTGAATCAACTGTCTGAAAATATGTACCCTGTCTGAGTATTGATAGTTGAATTTATCATGGTCATGTGGTGGAATCAAAGTAAATATTATTTGTCACAGAAATGCGATACAATTTAAATCAAAGCGTAAATTTAATTTTTGACCATGTTGACATCATAACTTCTTAAAAATGTACTTACCATTAATGAAGTGATCAGAACATACCCGTAGGTTGTTCAGGCTTTCTTCAGTAGTGAGATCAGAGCGAGCTATCCGTGAGAGCCAAATTCTCAGTCGAGTTTCTGATCATTCCTGCATCCTTTGGCCTTGATGTTTAATGACAGCTGGAAGCCTGAAGAAACTGTGGTCTTTCTGCCTATTTTTACAGTTGATACAATCTACAATAACACAAACACTTGGCTTTTTTTTATCAAAAACCAAGTGTATGACAGACTAAGTGTGCACTAGCTTGCCCCTCGTCATGGCAGAATGGAAGTATGATGAAGTCATCTGCAAGGGGTCTATGGAATGTCCGGAATTACCATGTCATTATTGTAGGAATGACAGCGCGTGTCATTTTGGCAGAAAAATATTCACAGCTGTCGGCCTTGCTCTCACAGACGTGTCTCTGCTTATTGAAGCTCCTCTCACAAGACGTGTGTGACAATGTATCTAAAATATATTTCTAGAGGTCCCAAGTGGCTCAGCGGTCAAAGACGCTACCACTATGTCCCCAGGATTGCGAGTTTGAAACTCGGTCAAAGCCGGGGCCCAAGAGAGCAAAAAAATTGGCAGTGCTCTCTCTGGGCGGGTAGACGGCGCTCTCACTCTCCTTATCACTTTCATGTTGCAATGTCCGCTGGCTCAGGCATCTACTGATTGGTCCAATCAGAGCTGGGGACTCTGTGTGCCTTCCTCTGAGCACGTTAGGGTCTCCAGTGATGGTGTATCAGTGGTGGTTCGAAAAAGAAGTGGTGGCTGCATCACACGCAACGGAGGAGGCTTGGGTGATGGGGAGAGGCCTAACACAGGGGATGGGTTAATTGGCTACCACTACATTGGGAAGGGGATAAAAATTGGCAAAAACCTAGAAATAAATGTAAAAAATATATATATATATATATGAAAAATAGACCCTCTTAGGTTTCTGGAGTATGTTAAGTTTTGTTTCTAGGATAAAAATCTCACTAAGTTATATAAGTGCTTTTGAGGAATATCGCTATAATGGCGTCGGTGGGAGAGACAACTAAAGAGGGTTAAAGTGACATATTTCAAGACTTTTGCTGTTTTGTTTTAATGTTGATCAGGTTGGCTTACAGTTTATGAAAATCAGAAATACAGAATCTGAAAATCACGAATCAAACAGTATCAACATTAAAACAATAAATGCTTGAAATGTCACGTTATGTGTGATGAATATAAAATATATGACACTTTACCTTTTTGGATTAAATTATGAACACAAATTTTACCTTTATATAATTTTGGGGTATAAACTATTACATGAGACCACATAAGCAAGATGTTTTGAGATTATTGGACAAAGTGATGTACTTTGAGACCTTTTAAGACTTGATTCTCTATTTTCTGACTAAATGGACAAAAGTATGGTTAAACCTTTGGCTTCAGGATGACTTAAATTACTTTTTATCCATGGATCCTATATTTTCTGATGACTGAAGATCTCCTTCAAGAGTACTTATCCTGGACTTATTAAAGGCTTATGATTGTACTCATGTCGTTCAGGTGATGTATGTTGAGCATTGTGTATCTTGGCAGCATCTAAGCTTGATGTATCTTCTGGACTCTAGTCCATACAAACTAGCTAAAGATTCCTGGGTAAGCCCTTTTGTAAGTCACTCTGGATAAGACCATATGCTAAATGCCTAACATATAAATGTTTTTTTCTAGATAACAACATTGTCAGAAACCACATTAATAAATGTATAGGCCTCTGATCAGTGGCCATGATGTACAGTTTAGAGCACTAGGCTGCAAGGAGGCTGATGTTATGCTGCATGAGTGTGCAGGGGGTTCCCCTGGTTTGTCTGGCTCACATGTTGTGGTCAGGCTGCTCTGCATTCCTGCAATAACACTCATTCCAACCTCACCATGTGCTGCAATAAGGCCCTGACAGCCCCCCCACCCCCCCAAAATGCAAACCTGCACCCATGCAGAGACAGATTAAAATAGCCCCTCAGAGAACAGAACCTCATCCTGTCAGTCTGCGGAGAGAAGAAGCGCCTCGGGCCGCTAAACAACATATCCATCACAGCTGAGACAGCTCAGAAGTACGTAAACACATATATAATAGGGCCCTGTCACTCAAATTTGAATGTTTTTGTCCAAAAAAGACAGGAATAACAATGGATAAAGCTGTATATGCACAAAAGGAACGCTCACGTGAAGTCATTGTTATAGTCATTATGTAAAACCTGCAGTGACCACTCAAATCTCCAGCTCTTCCCTATACAAAATAGGGATAGATGAGCCTAAGCCAGTAAGTAAGTACCAGTACAGTACCAGTCCAAAGTCTGTCTCATTGTCTCATTCAATGGGACAATGACCCCAAACACACCTCCAGGCTATGTAAGCACTAAGAGGGTGATGGAGTGTTGTGTCAGATGACCTGGACTCCACAATCACCTGATCTAAACCCAACTGAGATGGTTTGTGATGGGTTGGACCACAGACTGAAGGCAAAGCAGCCAATACGTGCTCAGCACCTTCAAGTGCATATTGGCCTTCAGCCAATATGTGCAAACTCCTTCAAGACTGTTGGAATACCCTTTCAGGTGATTACCTCATGAAGCTGATTGAGAAAATGGCAAAAGTGTACACAGCTGTAATCAAAACAAAAGGTGCCTAATTTAAAGAATCTAAAATCTAAAACTAATTTTGGTTTGTTTAACACTTTTAAGTTTATTACATGATTCCTTATGTGTTCCTTCATAGTCTGGATGACTTCAGTGTAGGGATGTAGGGAATAATAATAATAAAAACATTGAATGGCATCTTTTTGACTGGTACATTCAGAATGACACATTCACTTTGTGTGTAGTAAATGGGCCACATTCATGGTCACGAGTAAAATGGATCAGTATGTTGAGCTGGACCTTTTTGTGAGCTATTGTGCGCAGAAAGAAGCTCCATGCTGCCCTTATTGTTGGATGCTCTTGATAATAGCACACATTTTAGCATCATGATAGAAATACAGTGCCACATGAAAAAAACATTGTAGTTCATTATTTAATTCAAAAAGGTAAACTCATATCTTACGTTCATTAAATGCAAAGTGACATTTTGTTTTACTGTTGATCAATTTGACTTATGGCTCATGAAAATCTGAATTTCGGAATTTTAAATGATTAGAATCTGATCAACAACACAAAAAAGGCTTTGAATGTCACTTTACGTGTTTTTAATATAATATTATATTATGAACATGTAACATTATAAACTCAATATTCACATTTTTGACTGGAGTGTGATGTCTACTGCTGTTAATATGGTTTTTCCTGCTCTAAATGGTAAAAGTATTTTAAGAATTTTCAACTTTCTGCCTCTATACATGATAACAAACTGGGGAAAGTCTGTATGTGTTAAAGGGTAGAATAAATGGTGTTACAGTGAAGTGTTAAACTAAAAACTATGAGGAGTTTAAAGGGTATTACTGGAAAAAAATTAACCCCTTCAATATTTCTGTAAATTAAGAAAAAGTCAATTGTAATTACTGAATAATACAAATCACAATGTGAGAAGACAGAACTGGAATGGGTTAAAAACTAAATACTGGGCTAAGACACTGACACGAGTTTGAATCCCAGTCGTGCTGTTTGCCATCAACAGCCGGGGCCCAAGAGAGCAGAAATTGGCAGTGCTCTCTTTGGGCGGGTAGATGGTGCTCTCTCTCTCTGTATCACTCACACATTGCAATGTTTGCTGGCTCAAGTATCTACTGATTGGTCCATTCAGAGCTGGGAATCCTGTGCTTTCCTCTGAGCGCGTTGGCTCCCCAGTGACGGTGTACCCTCCTAGAGTAAGGGACATTGCAAAAGTGATGGGGAGAGTCCTAACAGAGGGGATGGGCTAAGTGGCAACTACTGGCAGCCCTATCAGTGAAAAAAGCAGTGAAACACACACACTAGTGACCACACTAGGCTGTGAGAACATGCGCCTGAAGTGGTGGGCAGCCCTTTCCACGGTGCCCAGGGAGCAGTTGGGGGTTAGATGCCTTGCTCAAGGGCACTTCAGTCATGACCTGCCCAGGGATCGAACCAGCAACCATTTGGTCATAAGACAGGCCTAATCACCAGACTACGGCTGCCCCCTAAAGGACAAGAGTACTTTTAACAAATTCTTGTTATAGCTTCTTTTTTGACAGCTTTTAAAGACTTTATGTCTGGTTCCTATCATGAGAACAATTCATATTCTAACGACTTTAAATGTCTTAACTTGACAATTGCATTATGCAGACTTTCATAGAACTTCCCTTTAATTAGCTGAAAGAGTTGTCTCGGTGTCTCTTCATTAAAGGATTAATACTCTGCTGTTGTAAAGCCACAGGTCAACCTGGACATCCCAACAGGATGCAGCTCCTAACTGAGGTGGGCAGGCATGAAACTTGACCGTTCTCAGACCGGATCTGGAGAGAGCAGGAGGACAGACAAAGAAAAAGTGATTAAGGAACGCGGTGAGCTGAGAAGCCATGGAGAGGGAGGTGGAGGAGGGGAAGAGGAAGGAAGAGCCGGACCTTACAGTGACCCCCAGCCGAGAGCAGAGGCTGCTCAGGATTTAGTGTTGTTTATGCAGCTGTCGGAGGCACCCGAGAGATCACGGCACTGGAAAAGACACACACACCCAAATTCCACGCCTTTTGAAGTGACATGTGGGATCTGAAGTTCTCTCGTGATAAGACTACATCGAGAAAGGTGTTTTCTTTTCTTCCGCTCTGTAGGCCGGAGTAAGGAAAGTGATATTCTCTTGTGACGATTGACTCGGCTCAAGGTTTTCACACAGGATACTCTCACACAAGAACTTTTACACAGTATGCTAATGTGGGGAAGGTCCCCAGAGTAAACTAGGCAAAGTTCTGAGGCTTAAATCAACTGCTCCTAATTAGAGCCGTCACAATTAGTCAATTAAACTTGCTTTAACCTCTTAAAACTCCCCAAGGACTCTCTAACACTTATTACCTGCAACTACATGGAAACAATGCAGACGTTCTGTGTTATTCTGTAGTTATAGGAGTCAGTTTGTGAGTCCTTGTTTAGAGGAGCTTAAGAGTTATTTTATTGGTATTTATGTATTAATTATTATTCATTCTTTTGCATTATTTGCATTTATTATAATATATATGCATATTATATTTACATACACTTCATTAGACACATATTTCTAGTATTTACACTCATTGTCCACTGACCGTATAGGTGCACTGTTCTTCAGGGATCAGGACCCTCACAGAGCAGCTACAATATGAGTGGTGGATCATTTTCATCTCTGCAGTGACAGTGATGTGGTGGTGGTGTGTTAGTATGTGTCACACTGCTACAAGCAGAGAGCTGCTAGATTTTTTAAACACCTCAGTTTAAAACAGTGGATCAATCAAAAGTCTTCAGCTTACAGTGTCATGTGACCACCAGTGAAGGGCTAGAGAACCTATAGAAACTGTACAGCAACAAATGAGCTGACTTTACATCTACAAGGTGGATCAACGAGGTAGGTGTGCCTAACAGAGTGGACATTGAGTGAACATGCTATTTAAACTAACACACTAACTAGTAGTAGTGCAACACACCACATACCACACCATCAGTGTCACTACAGTGTTGAGAAAGATCCACAGCCCAAATAATAGCTACTATGAAATGGTCATGATCATTAAAAACCAGGATAAAGGAGGCTAACAGAGTATACAGAGAAACACATGGAATACAGTCTGTAATTGCAGAACCGCAAAGTGCATCTACATGCTCAGTGAAGTTGATTAAATGCACAGAGTGTAGACACAAGGTATGTGTACCCAATGAAGTGGTCAGTGAGTGAAAATTCTACTCTAATACTTGTCTGTTTTACAGTATGTCACAGAGCCTCATATGCTCATTTTTACATTTTCTCTAATGTCATATATATTGTAATATATAAGTGCTCTTATATTATAATATAATCATCAGTGACAGTCCTGCACGTGTCTATACAGTTCTGTCTCAGAGGTGCTTCAGTAAGTCTGGTGCAGGGCCAGACCTACTGAAACAGACCCTGCAAAAACAAACACCATTTGTCTGTGTGTAATAAATCTGAGGGAAACATGTCCCACATACCGAGCAGCCCACCCCTCAACACACACACACACACACACTTCTAAAACAACAAAGACAACACACAATCAATAATCAAGGCACACGGTACAGACACGTGCGGTGATCGGCCTGTTTGTTATGTTATTCATACAGTCACATATACAGACACTATTGTGATGTTCATATGTACAAACCGGATTCCAAAAAAGTTGGGACACTAAACAAATTGTGAATAAAAACTGAATGCAATGATGTGGAGATGGCAAATGTCAATA
>BRDA01076217.1:0-13235 GCA_036984385.1 Crenuchus spilurus | reverse complement strand
TAACAGATGTAAAGCCTCTGACCCAAAAATTGTGAGTAATTTCTCCAGCGAGCCAGCATGACTGACTCACCTGTGCCACGCTATCCGTCATCCTTTGAAAGAACTGGTTTCATATGAAACTGTTCATTTTTGCTCGTTCTCTCTCAATAAGCTGGTCAAGTGCAGCTCTGAAAAAAACAGATGGCAATGTAAAAAAGGCCCTGGCATGTGTCAGCAGTAAACTGCTATGCCACCACGGCAGTAAGCGCCGGACTGTGAGTAACGACTCGCAGCCTCCACTGCAGAACTGCACCACTTCACACGCCAGAGACCATCAAGTTACATCCAGACGGCACGAGCGCACAAATGTGTGAGAAGAAGCCCAACTAGCAGCTGCGCAGATGTCCTCAATAGAGACATCTCAGAATAATGACCATGAGGTGGCCAGACTCCCAGAAGAATGGACACAAACAAGCTGCAAAATTAAAACTTTTAACTGGTTCGGTGAAGCATGCGGGTTCATTACTACTAGTCTAGTTTTATCCACATATGTTCACAACGCGTGCGTTACATTTAAATTGTACAAACAAGGCAGAGGAATAATAATGCCTTAAGCGCTGAAGCTGAACAGAATTAGTGATAACTTTAGAGACAAACACATAATGAGCTTTAAATCCACTTAGGAATGGTGTGACTTCTCTGCATATAGATGTAGTTGGAGAATATGCAACAGATCCAGATCTTACTTCCTAAATGGAAAACTTGCTTTTAGGCTCTAGAAGTGATGCTGCCAGCTCTCAAAATGCACCGGTGCTCAAATGATCTGTTAGGATCTGATGCAGATGTAGGCATGATGTAAGGAGGATGAGTTATCATGTTTTGAATTTGATGAATGGTTTTTCAACTTCCTGTAAATGTAGCTAAACAGCCAAGACAGGACAGAACTGGAGCCGTGAGGCTAACAATGCAAGCAAACACTAGAACTCAATAGTCACCTAAAAATCAAAACACAGAGCAGAGCTTGGAGATGGCTGATCATGGAATACATTCCTCCAAATTCAGGATGGTGAATGTCACTAAAATGGAGTCTACATTACAGCTATTAAAATATATTTATAATAATAATAATAATAATAATAATAATAATAATAATAATAATAATAATAATAATAATAATAATAATAATAATAATAATAATAATAATAATGTGGGTGGCACGGTGGCTTAGTGGTTAGCACGTTAGCCTCTCAGCGCTGAGGTCTTGGGTTCGAGTCCACATCTGAGCGGAGTTTCCATGTTCTCCCCGTGTCTGCGTGGGTTTCCTCCGGGGTCTCCGGTTTCCTCCCACAGTCCAAAAACATGGAGATCAGGTGAATTGGCTACTCTAAATTGTGTGTGTGTTCACCCAGCGATGGACTGGCGCCCTGTCCTGGGCTTAGTTGAATAGTGTAATGTCCTGCCCTGCGCCCTGTGAGGGGGTAGGGGACTAACCCTGACCCTGATAAGGATAAAGCGGGTGTGATAATGAATGAATGAATAATAATAATAATAACTCACTGTTATGAGACTGATCTTGGCTCAGGTATAACATTATTTTTTCATAAAATTAATTTGATGATGACATTAAACTACTGTAACTTCTGTAAATACACCCCCCCCCGAGAAGAAGGCTGTGTCAATTCTTAAGATACCTCAAAACGCTGCCTACTGAGATACCTTATTTTGACCAAATATCGAGAGCATCGACTACTTCCTCAGTCATTAAAGCAATCCCACATGCAGCCAGCAGCAGGAATATCAGTTTTAAATGTAAGTTATTCTTACTTACATTCTACTAAAATTGCTATAAAAACTGTAAGAGCAGATCTATGATGGTGACATGCTGAGGCAAGCAAATGCCGGTCAAGTGCAGTGGACGGGAATAAGTGATGTCATCACTGTCTAACTAGAGCATCTCATTTATCTGTCTAATAAGAGTTGTCTAAGACACTGTTAAGACATTAGGTATCGAGACAGATCTGTCAATGAGACCTTAGTGAAGATGCTGATGCTTTAATAGTGAGGTTTGAGTGAGATGAGGGAATTTTTGGGATGTTTTTGACCAAATTATATTAATAATAGGTGACTATTGAGCTGTAGTGTTAGCAATGCTAACCTAGTTCTAAACAGTTCTAAAAAAAAAAAAAAAAATTGGAATCCAGGCAAATTGTGTTAAAATGATTTTTTGAGTGAGTCTTCCCTTTGATGTACATGGAATAGCACCCAAATGGAGTGATGTAGCATCCAGTCCATATATTTGACACTGTTAAATATTTTGGTCAAACAAGAGAAGAGGGAGGGAGGGATGGAAGAAAGGAAGGAAGGAAGGAAGGAATGTTACACTTATATGGAATTTCTTACACCCAATGATCAACACACTCTATTTACACACACAACCACACACACTGGTTAGAAGCATCAGCCAATCACGCACAGCATCTCAACCAGAAGTGACCGTACTGGAGGACTGCATTGAGTACTAGGGGGATCGCCCAGGACAGAGTGCCAACCATATCTGGGCATACATACATACATACATACATACACAAGGGTTATTTAGAGCCAATTCACCTGATCTCCATGTTTTTGGATTGTGGGAGGAAACCTACACATACACAGGAAGAACATGGGAACTCCACCCAGAGAAGGACTTGAACCCAAGATGATAACCATCATGCCACCGTGCCACCCAAATGCTTAAAATGATGGGTATATGCTACCTTGCATAATTTATAATTTCAGTCCAGTTCAGGATTAATTTGCAGTTTAATTAGGATGTATAAGGCCTTGGTAATACACAAATCAGGCTACATGTGCTTGTAGTCCATCTTGTAGTATTTTCTTCTAGACTGCAAGATGTTTTCACACAAATCAAGAGCTACAAATACACCTGTGAAGTAAAAAAAACTGAGTGAGATGCCGTCTATTCATATCTGTCTTTGTATTCGTATTTATTATTGGTTCTTGGTTCTTTACCTAGTAACACATATTCAGAGAGAAATGTGCAGGTAACTCAGTGGGAAACTTATCAGCAAAGTCAGAGAGGACAAAGCTACAGCCAAAGGATCCAGGCCCTCATTGTCTCTGCTCCGACCTTGTCTAAAGAAGGCTGTTGAGGACGACCAAAGAACTCAAGGACGAAACAGCTGAAGTGACATTGAGGTTATAACACTTCAGTCAGTAACAGCTGGAGAAGTAAATTATTCATTTGAAACACCACAGCAGTCTCTTCCAGTATTGGGGAAAAAACAATCTCATCCCTCACTAGTGAGGCACTAACAGGTCACGACTGATTCCTTCACCAAAAAGATAAAGACATATTCATCTCCGAACTGTTGATATAGTACCATTCTCTACCCCTGTGTCCTTTCTAAGTGACTGTATTGTATTGCATTTGTATAAACTGCAGCTCTCAACTCAGTTTTTATTGAATGATGTTTTATTTTTGCATTGCAATGATGCTAAAATGGGGGCAGCAGTGACCTGGTGATTTGGGATCTGGTCTTTTGACCAGTAGGTTGTTGGTTTGATCCCTGCCCTTACCAAAAAAAAGTATACGTCGAGTACATATTATTAAGTATACCCTAAGTATTCCCTAAGTGTACTTTTATTTAGCAAGTACACTACAAGTATACTTACTTGGGACTAAATTGGCCCACTTTAATTTCAAGTACATAAAAAGTAAACTGGAAGGGTTCTCTATAATTATAGTAAAATTATATAATTATAGAGTATCCTTCCAGTTTACTTTTTATGTACTTGAACTTAAAGTATACTTAATAACATGTACTCAACATATACTTTTTTTTGGTAAGGGCAGGCAGGTCATGGTCATGACTGAAGTGTACTTGTGCAAGGCACCTAACCCCCAACTGTAAATCGTTCTGGATAAGAGCGTCTGCTAAATGCCTCAAATGTAAATGCAAATGCAAGTTCACCATTGTTGTTCCCAGGGATGGACCAGCCATCAGGAGAACTGGGACAACTCCTGGTGGGCTGCTGTGTGTGTGAAGGCCAGGGAAACAGCGAGAAAGAGAGAAAATGCTACAAAGTGTTCATCTGGTACATTGGTGAGCATACACCTAGACACATTAGAGGCCATCAGTCAGTTACATGAATGCAGATGTTCCCAGATAATGGCAGCTGTGAAAGGTAAACTACAAAGGCTAGCTACAGAACAGAACTGAGAAAACCAGATAAAGGGACGCTAGCTTCTGAAAAAGAAGATACTCTGACAAAAATTGCATGAAACTCATCATTTGTTGGATGTTTTTAGAGAGGAATAGCAGGGCAGTGACTGTGGTTGTAGACATATGTCCAAGGCTTTGGTCCCATCCAGTCCTGGTGGCTCTAATGTGAATGGTTTACAATCACTCATTCACTCATCACAAGTTACTATTCGACTTAAAAAGGAAGCATTTGTGACCCCACCAGGGAAAACTGGGTCAAAGTCTTTTTTTTTTCAAATATGAGTTATTAGTATATTTGTAAAGAGTACTGTTAAAGGAAGCATAGCAAAAAGTATCAGCCGAATATCTCTCATACTTTCAGAGATAGAGTATGCTGAGACATAGCATACTGACACTCAACTCAGTTTATTTGTGTCACAAGACATTAATACACCAGAAACGCTTAAATATTTATCAAAATAAATCCAAATATAGCAGAAATGAACACTAAAAGATGACGTTGGCAAAAATCGCTCTGTTTACATCGGGTGAAGACATCTGAGCTGCTCACGTTTGGTGGATGGATACATGAGCTCAAACACATTTCTACAGTGAAGAGAAGTAGTTCAGGAGGCGAATGACATCCAACAAGCTTGTGTACCTCCGCGGTAGAAGTAGTTCTACATCCGGATTCGAGGGGTCACAGAAACCCATTTTTCAGGTAAAATCTGCAAATTTGCTGAATGACTTACTGCACAAAAACAACTTTTTTGGTGATCAAAATATGTTCTATGATAGATATCTGAGACTATTATCTTTCATTTACAGCAATAAAACCAAGTGGCTAAGTTTTGTCACTAATATGAATGACAGGCGAAATGACAACATATCTCAATTAGTTGCCCAGCGACTTTGGCCTGGTTTTCCCTGGCGGGGTCACATTTAATCTCTGCTCTATCAATTTCAGGCGCATGGACATCCTCCTTCCTCCCCACCACCATCAGGTTTGTCCTGGTCCTGTTGCCCAGGGGATTGGCTCCACCCCTTCCATCATCCTATTCGATTGTATCTGCTAGGGTTTTAATGCTGGAAGAACTGGGCCCTGAGTGGCTCAACGGATTGAGGCACTATGACTATGATCGGAGGATTGTGATTTGGAATAACAATCGTGCTGTTGGCTATCGGGGCCCGAGAGGGCAAAAAATGGCTGTGCTCTCTCCAGGTGGGTAATATGGTACTCTCTCACCAGCACTACTAAGTACTATCGGCTGACTCAGGTGTCTGCCAGGCGATACATCAGAACTGTGCATCCTGCGCTTTCCTCTGAGCGTGTTGGCTGCCCGGCGGCAATGTATCGGTAGCAGTTGGAAAAGAGGCGGAGCTTGACTTCACATGCATCAGAGGAGACCTGTGCTAGTCTGCACCCTCCTAGAGTCAGAGACATTACAAGTGATAGTGAAAGTCAACGAATGGGTGGGCTGAATGGCTATCAAACACATTGAAGAGAAAATCTGGTAAAATAACTATCCATCCATCCATCATCTTCCGCTTATCCGTTGTCCGGGTCGCAAGGGTAACAACCCAAGCAAAAAAGACCAGATGTCCCTCTCCCCAGCCACCTCTTCCAGCTCATATGGGAGGATTCCAAGGCGTTCCCAGGCCAGCTGAGAGATATAATCTCTTCAGCGTGTCCTAGGTCTTCCCCGGGGTCTCTTCCCATCTGGACATGCCCGGAACATCTCACCCGGGAGGCGCCCAGGAGGCATCCTTAACAGGTGCCCGAACCACCTCAACTGCCTCCTCTCGACATGGAGGAGCAGCGGCTCAACTCCGAGCCCTTCTCAGATGTCCGAACTCTTCACCCTGTCTCTAAGAGAGAGCCCAGCCACCTTTGAAGGAAGCTCATTTCGGCCGCCTGTATTCACGATTTCGTTCTTTCGGTCATTACCCAAAGCTCATGACCATAGGTGAGGGTTGGAACTTAAACCGACCGGTAAACAGAGAGCTTTGCCTTCTGACTCAACTCTCTCTTCACCAAAACAGACTGGCACAGAGCTCACATCACTGTAGATGCTGAACTGATCCGTCTGTCGATCTCCCGCTCCTTCTTGCCCTCACTCATGAACAAGACCCCAAGATACTTAAACTCCTCCACTTGAGGCAAGGACACCCTCCCAACCCGAAGAGAGCAATCCACCTTTTTCTGGCTGAGTACCATGGTCTCTTATTTGGAGATACTGTTTCTCATCCAGACTGCTTCACACTCAGCTGCAAACTGGTCCAATGAGAGCTGGAGGTCCTGCTCTGATGAAGCCAGCAGGACCACATCATCTGCAAAAAGCAGACATGGAATCCTGAGGTCACCAAACTGGACACCCTCCGCCACTTGGCTATGCCGAGAAATTCTATCCATAAAAATTATGAATAGAATCGGTGACAAAGGGCAGCCCTGGCAGAGTCCAACCTCAACTGGGAACCAGTCTGACTTACTGCCGGCAATGCGGACCAAGCTCCTACTTCGCTTGTATAGGGACTGAATAGCCCTTAGCAAAGAACTTCATATCCCATACTCCCGGAGCACCCCCCATAGGATACCCCAAGGGACACGGTCGAATGCCTTCTCCAAATCCAAAAAGCACATGTAAATTGGTTGATAAAACTCCAATGAACCCTCTAAGACACTACCAAGGGTAAAGAGCTGGTCCAGTGTTACATGACTGGGATGGAACCTGCACTGTTCCTCTTGGATCCGAGATTTGACTATCAGCCGGACTCTCTTCTCCAGTACTCCTGAATAGACTTTCCCGGGGAGGCTGAGAAGTGTGATCCCCCTGTAGTTGGAACACACCCTCTGGTCCCCTTTATTCAAAATAGGGACCACCACACCCATCTGCCAATCCAGGGGCACTGCCCCCGATGTTCACACGATTTTGCAAAGACATGTCAACCAAGACAGACCTGCAACATCCAGAGCCTTGAGAAACCCAGGGCGTATCTCATCCACCCCTTGCCACCGAGGAGTTTTTTGACTACCTCGGCCACCACCTGGTATGGGGGTTGCCACCCCGACCAACCGCCTTGCGGCCACAGCTCCGATCAGCTGCCTCGACAATGGAAGCCCAAAACACAGCCCATTCAGACTCTATGTCTCCTGCCTCCCACGAAATGTGGTCGAAGCTGTGCCGGATGTCGGAGTTGAAAATCTGTCTGACAGGTTCTTCTGCCAAACGTTCCCAGCAAATCACGTTTGGGCCTGCCAGGTCTGTCTGGCATCCTCCCCCGCCATCTGATCCAACTCACCACCAGGTGGTGATCGGTTGACAGCTCTGCCCCTGTCTTCACCCGAGTGTCCAAAACACATGACCATAGGTCCCATGATATGATTATAAAGTCAATCATTGACCTTTGGCTTAGGGTGTCCTGGTGCCACGTGCACTTATGGGCACCCTTGTGTTTGAACATGTTGTTAGTTATGGATAAACTGTGATGAGCACAGAAATCCAATACCTGAACACCACTCAGGTTCAGATCGAGGAGGCTGTTCTTCCCAATCACGCCTCTCCAGGTCATACTGTCATTGCACACGTAAGCATTGAAATCCCCCAGCAGAACAATTGAGTCCCCAGAGGGAGCACTTTACAGTACCCCCTCTAAAGACTCCAAGAAGGCTGGGTCAGAACCCGTCCCCCAACCCGAAGGCGTAGGGAAGCTACCCTCTCATCCACTGGGGAAAAACCCCACACACAGGCACCAAGCCAGTGTGCTATGAGCAATCCTACCTCTGCCTGACGTCTCTCACCTTGGGCAACTCCAGATTGAAAAAGTGTCCAGCCTCTCTCAAGGAGATTGGTTCCAGAGCCCAAGCTGTGTGTTGAGGTGAGCCCGACTATATCTAGCCGGTATCTCTCAACCTCATGCACCAGCTCAGGCTCCTTTCCCGCCAGAGAGGTTACGTTCCATGTCCCAAAAGCTAGCTTCAGTAGCCGAGGATCGGAACACCAAGTCCCCTGCTTTGGATCACCACCCAAATCGCAGTGCACCCGACTACCATTCCTCACACAGGTGGTGGGCCGATGTGGGAGTAAAATAACTAAATAAATATTATAATAATAAGGGTCCATCATTTGAGCTTTGGCTCCGTTTAAGGTTTCCTCACCACCCCTGGCTTGGTCAAAGGGGGCTAGGACCTGGATTCCATTGTTTTCTTTTAATCTGGATATTACAATTCTTTGTTTTGTTGCTCTGATTTGTACATCCTAATGTGGATTAAAATATAATTATTTTGTCGCTCCTGTTTTTATCAGTCTTTATAGCAGAACTATAAGCTATAACAACACATGTAATATTTTAAACTGAGAATGTATCGTCACATCAGTGTCAGTATGTTATTTGGGATTTGACGTTCTGTAGTGCTTGTCTGACTTAACGATTTTACAGAAGAATGTATTTGCATGTGGAGCATGAGTATGTTAATTGCTGATGTGAAATTATTCTCTACTTAAGCTTTTTTGCGTAGAAAGTGTTTAGGAGTCTTCTTGCCTACCTGAAGGTTTGATGGTGATGGAGTTGAACAAATTGGGATGAAATTAATGATTTCCTGACCTGTTTCACAGAGCTGTGCTCAACTCAGAGAGGTAGAGAGGCACCGCATGATGTAAATTAGCTATGAATCAACATTAAGAAGAAACATGAGAGGTTTTTATATACGGCAAGCCATCAACACATTTTTGTCTGACAGGATGGCTCCAGTTCACGCGCTCCTACATCTATATTCATAAAGATTAAGTGCTTATTTCTGTTGCCAAGTCTTTGAACATAAAACAAGTATGAAATAATAATAACAAATAAATCACCGGAGCTCCTTTGATGCACCACTGTGGTGTAAAAAAGGGCGCAAATGCAAATGTGTCTGCTAGGCTACATTCCATCACTGTCGATCACTCCAAACCTTCATCATAGTCATCATTATCTAATAACACCGTCATTATCTAATGTAATCTGAGGCTGCAATCAGACCTATTTCCCTTTCATGTCTTTGTTTGCACTGAGATGCTGTAATCATCCGAAATTCTTACAGCACTTTGGGAAATGACTGGTGTGAGTAATGGGGGAGATATCATTTGGGTAAAATGAGTCTTAATTTCCTCTGCTGTCGTGCCATTTAGCGAGTGTCGGTGCCACTGCATGCTGACGACAAACAGCCTCTGCATGGCAACAGTGCCTGGCAACATGTGGCCCTGTCTGGAGAAGAAATAAATGCTACATGCTGTCAAATCACTGTCCAGCAATAAGAGCCTTCACTTTTTTAAAAAAGCCTCTTTTAATTTAAGGAGGCAGGCGGGGATGGTACCACTAGAGAATATTCAGAGAAACAGTGAAATATTAAACGCTGCTCAATTATACATATAAGTATCCACAAAAATAACATTCAGCCACACTCACAGATTGGAACCAGGCCTCTTCAAAAGCAAGGGCCCCTGCATGCCATTACCCCAAAGCCATGAAAATCTAATGCTGTCTCATTTGTCAGCTGAATTAGTTGCCTGTGGAATGGGACCTACTTGAAATACCAAAGAAGTGGATCTGAATATAGTTTCTGTTCTGCTAGACGATCAGCTGTACGTAGAACCAAAGCCAATCTAATAAGAGCGACGTGGTTGGTCCGCGCCGGCTAAATCAAATCCAGTGCGCGCGAGGGCTGTTTTACACCAGGGGCTGCAACTGTCGGATAAATAAAGCAGTGAAAGCATGCAGCTGTGTGTGTGTGTGTGCAGAGCTGCATCAATAAAGACGAAGGTCATCGTGTGGGTGCACGTGTCTCTGTGTAAGTTTATACATCTAAAGTTATGACCTTGTCCAGAGCACGTCCTTGTGTGAATCTGTATGATTTGGATGAATGTTGACATATAAAACTGTACTTCTATACTATTACACTCCTTTCTGTTTACACTTTACTTTCTGTAAACATACAATCTGTATATGCAACACACACTATTCTGTACTTCACATCTGTGTGTTAGTCAGAAATGAATTTAAGAAGCTGGTTTCACATCATTAAGTTTAATAACGAGTTTAATTGATTCAACTTTTATATTTGTATATAAAACAATAATATATGAATATGTATGAAGATGCATGTGTGTTACATTATTACTAATATTTAATATAATGATGAAAATGTCTAAAATGAATGATGTAAGTCACATGGATGTTTTGTGTGTTTAATGTGAGTGTCACTGGCTACAGACACTGAAACACTTCACATTTCTTCTGCTAATTGTGAGACAATCCCTAACACTGCAGCCGCTGAGCACAAACACAAAGCTAAGCGGCTGTATACTGGCTTCATCATAACAAGTGAAGTTTATATATATATATATATATATATATATACACTGTGTGTGTGTGTGTGTGTGTGTGTGTGTGTGTGTGTGTGTATATATTTATGCATACAGTATATTATTATTATTATTATTACATTACACTTATATAGCACCTTCTTGATACCCAAGGACGCTTTACAATTGACACCCATTATACACACTGGCGAGAACCAGCAGCCAGTCCACATAGTGTACTCTCAACAGGAAGCAACCGTTCACCTAGAGGACTGCATCGAGCACTAAGGACGAAGTGCCAACCATATCTGGGCATACATTCATACACACACCAGAGTCATTTGTTTTACAGTAGCTAATTCACCAGACCTCCATGTTTTTGGACTGTGGGAGGAAACCCATGCAGACACGGGGAGAACATAGAAACTCCACTCAGATGTGGACTCGAACCAAACGTGCCAACCACTAAGCCACTGTGCCCTATATGGCTTCTAGAGCAAGGCACCTCTTCTCCCAATCGTTCCCGGGTTTTGCAGTGTTGTAGATAGGGCTGCCCACCATTCTGGGCATGTCTGCTCACTGCCATCTAGTTCACTAGTGAGTATGTATCTGTGTTTTACTTCATGAACAGGTGATGGTCAAATTCCTCTGTGTGCAAACACAGTGTAACAGTTTCACTTATCTATATATCCATCTATCTAAAAAGTGTATTTGGAATGTCCATGCTTATGCTTATTGCTTTTTAATACAGATCTAATCAGCTCAGGCTAATTACTATTGTGTGAGACAGCGCCATGGTGATGGTAGCCTAATTCGCAGCACAGCTGTATAATTTAATAGCCTTGACCCATGGGTCAACTCCACTGAGTGGATCCCTTGTTGCTATCTCCATGTGAACTCGGATCCTTTACGCTCCTGCCAGCCTCCCACCAACGGAGCTTATTATCTAGCACTGGGTGCAAACACCATCATTCTCCAGAATCTTGGAAAGCGTGGCACTTGTGGAAAATCACACGTTATGATCCTGCGGCCATTATACACCCTCCTGCGTGCTGCCTCTTCATCAGGACCACTAACGCTCATCTTCCTCCCCTGATATAAAGGTGGCCATTATGGCTTCTAGATGCTCTTTGACAAAGTGAGTATGATTCCTCGCACTGTCAATCTGACACTGTCTGCCAGGTATAAAACCACTATAGCTCTCTTTGACATTTGCGCTAACTCGAGCGGTTTGAGGCAGAGCCACCGGGCCTCTGAAGGCTTTCCTTTGATAGCAGATAAAACAAATTGATTGCGTGGGAAATGTGGAGTTAATGCTTGATTGGCTCACCACGGCTTAATGAGACGAAGCTTGCTGGCTGCACGGCAAAAAAAACTTCCTGCAACAGATGGAACTCACCAGAATGTTCTATTACTAATAACCCTTACATAAGGATAGAATAAAGATTGATTCTCATGAATAAAGTAATGAAACCTTGAACACTAATTAATGATGCTGTCGTTTCAAATGCACTGACAGAGCCATGGGCATTAAAGGACCCAACAGATAAAGAATTTCTCTCCTTCACTTTATCTCGTTCTTTGCACAAACACACACATATATATATGTGTGTGTGTGTGTGTGTGTGTGTGTGTTGCTGAGTGTCTTTGTATTTCTCCCTGGCGGGGACTGAAAGTCCTCATATTGATAGGAATGTTAGATCTGTAAAACGGGGGCCACTCTGCTGGTCCTCACAAGAAATGTACAAATTAAAAAAAAGTAAAAAAGTAGAAGCATTGGTCTTTGGGTACTAATTTTAGGTTTATTTTTACTCAGTAAAGTGAATGGAATGTCCTCACAAGAATAGTACTACTAAAGTGTGTTTGTGTGTATGTACCAGGTTTATTCTGTGTTATGGGGACCAAAATCTATTAAAAACACTCAGGTTGTGTCGACCTTCATGCCTTGCAGGGACTACAAAGCTGGTCCCTGCAAAGCAAATCATGAATTTTAAGATGAAAGCATGTTTTGAGGTTAAGGTTAGGGTTTTAAAGTCTATTAAGTCTCTGTAACATCCCCACAATTCGCAGAAACAAATGTGTGTGTGTATTGTATGCATATATATTTACATAAATACACTGAATATTGATGGCAGATTTGAGGAGAAGTCAAAGTGTAACTTATCACAGGAAAAGCTATGTTTCATTTAACTGGGGAAAAATGTTTGAGTTAAACAAAACCCTTTTCTCATTTCTGTATGGCAGTGCTTGAGCATATGTGACTTATGTTTACAGCCTTTGCTCCAGGCTACTTTCCACAGTAGGTAATGAGTCTACTGGCCAATTTACTCACCTCAAGCCAGCTAAACAATTTATGAGATGACCAAGCCTTGCCTGCTGATTGGGAGCACAGTTTCACCTTGAAAGTGCCTTCAGGGAGAGGCCTGTTTTTAGTCTGATGATACACAATTTCTCAGATTTTTTTATATTTTAATGTGTTAAAAAGTCTTCATTATCCAAAGCTCTAATTATACAGGACACAGGTTTGGCCCAGCTAAAATACAACTTTTGTAATACCCAGTATCACAACATTGCAAAAAATAAATAAATTATATATATACATATACAGGGGTTATACAATGAAACTGAAACACTGTCATGTTAGTGTGGGAGGTTTCATGGCTAAATTGGACCAGTCTGGTGGCCAATCTTCATTAATGTCACATTGCAC
>BRDA01076215.1:15404-53990 GCA_036984385.1 Crenuchus spilurus | reverse complement strand
TATATATATATATATATATATATACAACAAATCCCTCAGCAGAATATTCACTATTAATCTTCAGCAGGAGCACTGTTTCTCTCTATCCAGTCATGCCGTCCATTTTGGCATCTGCAAAACTGAGCTGCTGTGCACTGTCTAACCTACACTTACTGTCAGCTTTAATCTCTGTGTGTCCGTGCTGTGATCTCAGCATTATTGCCCCCAAGTAAAAGGTATTAGAGGCGTGCTGCCTGTGCTTGAGCGATCGGAGAGTGTCATCAGTGGAACAACAGGGGTCTTTTTCTTCTCTCTCTCACTCTCTCTCTCCATGTATGGTGTGTGTGTCCTTTCTCAGGCCAGTGCTATCGGATTAGTTGTTATCCACAAGCTTCAATACAGCAGGGAATAAAAGCGTGCAGTGTCAAAATTCAGCACAGCTTGACTGACTGATGGAGACCAAATAAGAAGTATTCCTGTGGGCCGCCAGTTTAGTCTCAATGGGGGGAGTTGGTGATTTTAAGCATACAAATCGTACTCTGGAAGCGAGCTCTGTTGTTTTTATGTCCTCACCTGTGCAGAAAGTGTGTTGAATTTTAACTATCAGGGGAGTGGCAGCTGTGTGTTTATTCTACAACAACCCAATGATGGCCAAAACATTTCAGCTAAGAAGCTAGACTCGTTTTTAGCCACAGCTTCTGTTTTTAACAGCTGCTTGCCTGGAAAGCAGATGCTGTTCTTCAATCAGTGCCTTGAAGTGCCTTAACATGTTCATTAGTGCCTTGTAGGGATGGACGAGTTCCTGTTGTTAATGAAACAGGGCTGATTTCCTAAACACGGATTAAGGCCAGCCTTAGAGAAGGCCTATAATTGTAATGTCAGTGGTGAATCATCAATGGAAAAGTCCAGGATTAGCCATAATCTTGGTCTGGGAAACTAGCCCATAGTGCTTCTAGTTGTTTCCCATCATTAGGCACTACATGAACCCTTTTCGTGAGATATACGCACTAGTGTACTCTGGTCATTGGCACCAGGCCGCACGCCAAGTACTGAAGATCAGTATACCAGCCAATATCACATGTTATAGCACCACCTTCCAGTGTATTATTGTGATTATACCACTGTTCTGTTATCAGTGTTTATTGTAAGATTTTAAGATAAAGAAGAAAAAACATATTTGTTTATCAGCCTTCCAGGAAGTATAGTACTTCCTTTATCAGATACTCTACTCCTACATCAGTCTGTGTACATCAGTCATAATAGTCCAGGAACATAATTTCCTCAATAACTGTTTATTATACAGACAATAAACACAGATATACTGATGTGAAAGATGTTGTTTGCTGGTGTAAACTGTGAGCCATTAAACACCACTCACAGCTGCTCAGACGTTCATATACAGTATCTGTTGAGTTTGGCTCTTAACTCAGTGAATCTGCTTTTTCATTTCAGTGTTGTTGATGGTAATAAAACTGACTTCTTTATCTTTACTCTTCAAATAAGCTGTAATTACATTAAAAGTGCAGTTGTTCTAGTTGGTATTGAGTTGGTCTAGGCTCTCTGGATACAAGTCTTTAAAGTCTATAGAGTCAAAAACAGTAGCTCATTTCTTGCTGCTGTGTTGGTCATCTTGTCCTTCACTTGTACTCACAGGACGCTGTTGGCTGGTTGGTGCTCCTGCAGTGACACTCAAGTGTTTAAAAACTCTGCTGTGTCTGATCCACTTGCCAGTGCAACACAAACACACCACCATCATCAGTGCTGAGAATGATCCACCACCCAAATAATAGCTGCTCTGTGGGGTCCTGATCACTGAAAAACAGGGTGGTGGAACAGAGTACACAGAGAAACAGATGGACTACAGTCTGTAATTGTAGATCTACAAAGTGCACCTGTATACTCAGTGGAGTTAAAATGGACAATGAGTGTAGATACAAGGTGGTGTCAATGTTATGGCTAATGGGTGTATGTACCATATTTCTGCTTTTTGCATTGAAAAGCACCAATGAACCACATGAATGCAGCCAATTCTATACAAGTCGCCTGACTGAGAACTCTTGGCTGATTTACACTTGAAAAACAGGCCCAACCACGTATCATTTTACTGACTTGTTGCTTAGAAACAACAACGGCCACTTTACTTGAAACTGCTGGGGCTACTTTTTGTTGGACATAAATACACAATAAAAAGACACATTTGAGACAATGTTCATGGCTTCATTGCTTTCTTTGTTTCTTTACTGTGTACCAATGCTGTATAGAAGCAATTGACCAAAAGCAGTTCTACTGTTTAACCTTTTAAACTTCTGACCTTTATTCCACAATACGGACTATTATCCAGTAAGTACATTGAAAACAATCCACACTGGTTGAGTTATTCTTCAGATATAAAAGTGTAGAAAGCAATTCTACAAACACCGATGGTTCTATGGAGCATTAGAGCCTGGGAACATATAAAAAATTATTTCTGTATAATATTAATGCTAAAGACAGCAGAGTTTAAATGGAAAGAAACAGAACAGCCAATATGATAAAATTTAAATAAGAAAATTCATTCACTGACCTGACAATGGTCTCAACAAGGGATTCACCAAAATGAAAATGTTTTCGCTGAAGCAGAGAAGAAACATTTGGCTGAATGCTGAACATGGTTCTACATTTAAATAAATCATAAAATTAATAAACTATTCCCCAAAATAAGCAAACAAAAAATAAGTGATAATATGAGTTCAATTGATTGGACAAAGCATTGGGTAGCCCTTATCTACAACACCTGGGGAACAATTGGGGGTTAGGTGCCTTGCTCAAGGACAATTCAGTCATATCCTGATTGAAACCACGACCTTCTGGAGACAAGACCGGTTCCCTAACCATCAGGTCAGGACAGCCCTTTTTTCCGTCCACTGGCAAACAGAGTGGTGAGTCATTTTGACAATTAAATCAACAAAAGTATTAATATTCCATTGAAAATTATTGAACCACTCTTTAATTCCAAGTCCAAATTGGCAACAAACCAAATGCATTTGCATTACAATGTAAAATACAGTGGGCAGCAAGTTGGCTTGGTTTGTTTCTCAGTGCTGGGGTCTTGGGTTTGAGTCCCCATCTGGGTCCTTTGTTCTCCCCATGTCTGTGTGGGTTTCCTCCAAGGTCTTTGGTTTCCTCACACAGTTCAAAACCATGGATGTCCGGTTAATTGGGAATGCTAAATTGCCCTGATATGAGCGTGTGTGCATAGTGCATACTTTGAGCATAGTGATGGATTGGCCTCATATCCTGGCTTTGGCTAGAATCGTTGAATGCACTGCACAGCACCCAATAAAGAGACTCACTGTGACAATGAACTGGATTAAGTGGTTAGGAAGATCTCCATCTCAGGAGAACTTCATCCAATCCTGTTTAAACATCAAAAGTAGTGAAAAAGTGCACCAATCAAAACTATCCAGCCAACAACATCCTGTGACCACCAATGAAGGACTATAGGATGACCAAAATAAACTACAGCAATAGACAAGCTACTGTCTCTGACAAGGTAGGTGTGTCTAATAGAGTGGACAGTGAGATAACGTAATTTTTAAAATCTTTAACAGCTCTGCTGTCTGTTCCATTCATACCAGCACAACACACACCACCACCACCACCTCAGTGTCACTGCAATGCTGAGGATGATCCACCACCCAAATAACACTACTGCACCCCTTTTAAAGCCCACATAAAAACAGCATTTCTAGCTATAATGCAAATGGGCAGGGCTAAACTGCTGTATGCTAAGTAAGATGATATACAAGTATGTAAATCAAATTATAGAGAAATGTCTGTTTTTTAGCATTGCTGTGGGCATCTCAGCAATATTCCAGCAACAAAGTAAAGCCTTCCCAGAAGGATCAACGCTGTTACTGCAAGAAAATGGGGCAAACTTAATATTAATACTCTTGATTTCAGAAAAACACCTCAGATAAGCAGGTTTATGGCAAAAATACACGTTATTTTGCTCACTGATCTCAAGATATGAAAAATGGGCTCTTCCCCAGTGGCCTGTAATGCTTTACGGTGGCTCTTTGTTAAATATTTGCTTTCTCTAGCAGTAACGTGAATGACTAGCGTAATTGAACCATCATCAGTCTGTGAGAAAATGCATTTTAACATTATCTAAATGAACTACGTACTTTGTAATAATTTTAATAAATATGTAAATGTGTTCTACAGAATCTAGGGGAGTCACTGTGCTTCTCGGGTGAGAGGGATAGCTCTCAGAAATGTGTCGGGTCTTTGCGGGCTGGCATTAAAATAAATTAAAGTAATGGTCCCCTGCAAATGCCAAGTCCATTAGCAGTCAGCGGCGGTGTGAGAGAGGTATGAGGTATGAAAGCTGTGAAGAAAGGGTATCTCATGTTTGCCATCGCTAATGGTCTACTGGTCATAATGGGTGGGGCTAATTATCAGGCTATTATAGCAATACCTGGATCTGCGTAAGCTTGACAGAAGATACAAAAATAATACAAGAGTGCTGTGACGATGCTTCCTGAATGTCAGAGAATGGCTGAATGGGCTTCCGAGGCATTGAAAACAGGTGACAAAAGATTATTATTACTAGAATGGTGATTGTTGTGCGGAGTGTTAATACACAATTACTAAAGTCTGATTGCGTGTAATTCTGGAATAAGAGAAGGATGTTCTGATGTGGTAAGTAAAAACACCATAAATATATATATATATATATATATTACCAATCAAAAATTTTGACACATATTTTCATTCAATGTTATTATTTGTCCTTCACTATAAATAAATACTGAAATCATCCAGACTATGAAGGAACACATAAAGAATTATGTAGTAAACTGAAAAGTGTTAAACAAACCAAAACATGTTTTAGATTTTAGATTCTTCAAAGTAGACACACAACTGATGTCTCAAACACATTAAAAGGCTAGAAAGGCAAGTAATGAACTCTTGACAAGACACAGCTGTTAACTGAAAGCCATTCCAGGTGACTACCTCATAAAGCTGACTGAGAAAATGCCAAGAAAGCTGCATCTAAACAAGAGGTGCCTACTTTGAAGAATGTAAAATATAAAACATGTTCTGGTTTGTTTAACACTGTTTTGTTTACTAAATAATTACATATGTGTTTACCCATAGTTTGGATGACTTTAGTATTAAACTACAATGGAGAACATTTTTAAATCATGAAAAACCACTGAATGTCCAGTAATTCAGAGTTCAGTCAGAACACTCATGTGGTGTGTTATTGTGTGTTGCTGCTGCTACCAAAAATAGTGAAAATAGTACACTAGTCAAAAAACTATCCAACCAACAGCATCATGTGACCACCAATGACGGACCAGAGTTACTGTCTGTGACTAGATAGGTGTGTCTAATAGAGTGGACAGTGAGCTACCACAGTGATTACACACACCACCACCACCACCACCACCACATCGGTGTCACTGCAGTGCTGAGAATAATCCAGCACTCAAATTATAATCTGCTCTGTATTGCACTCCACTTAAAGTCTAGACAGAAACAGTACTTCTAACTATAATGCCTATAATGCAAATGGGCGGGGCTAAACTGCTGTATGGTAAGTAAGAGGATATATGTAAGTCAAATGACAAATAATTGCCATGGGCATGTCTACAGGCTAGCTAGGTAACTTACTATCCTCAGTTTGAATACACCCTCCCCTCAGGATAACAGGGGTGTTACTCTGTTATTGTAGCATCTACAGTGCACGTTAAGCCACAGTCAATGTGTTTTGCTATACATACCCTGGAGAACTATACGGTTAAGTTGGTAATTGGTATAGAAGAGCTTGTATGGGCACTAGGTGTACTGCCCCTTGGCTGTTGGTACAGCTTCACACTTACTAGCTCTCTCTTGTTCATTTAAGAGCTAATAAAGAACACTAAAGTAGTAATGGCCATCTGCTACAGTATAAACAAGCTCTTCCATGTGAAGTATTTGTGTTCCTTTAAGATTTGGGAGGATTTGAATTGCCTTGGAGGTATTCCACAAAGCTGGATTGCACAGTAGGAATATCCTGCTCTTTTCTCACTGGGCAGCTTCAACTTTGGGCTTAAGATATCTGATTAAAATGAGAAATCTTGTTTCTTTGTGTTTAATGTATTTGTATGTGCCCCATCACCCATTTTACTCCAATACCCCAAGTCTAATTTCCATAATGTTCCACTTATCCTAGAAGGCATAAACCACATCAACTAGAGTGATCATATTTAAGACCTGCGTGCAGTTTGAGTGAGCTGTGAGATGTTTTGGGCATTTAATTTCAGAAACAATTTAAGTGACTATTGAGTTTTAGTGGTTGTTAGCTTCACAGCTCCGGTTCTAAACTAAAGAAGCAATTGGACTCCATGATTAGCTGTTTCTTGTGTAATCTTCTGAAAACATGGCCTTGAAGAACATCTCTACTTCGGAGCGTTCTGACATAATTATGTTTGCTGATGAAAAAGGAGAACTTTTCTTCCTCAGTTACTGACACAATATAATTTGGGTCATGATAAATTAATCCAGTAATCATGGCTGTTTCCTGAAGAGTGACTAAATGATGCACTTCCAAGTGCTTTTGAGGTTATTAACAAAATACTGTTCAAATAAACCAGAAAAGAAAGTGGTGGCTCTAAACAAACACAATAAAGAATGAACATGGCCTTTGTGCTCGACGCAAATCCCATTAGCAAAACATCATAAATTAAGAGTGCGGTGGCACGAATGTAATCTTGTGTTTCATTCATCGAAAGCCATCATCTCCTCAACACCCACTGAGGAACGAGAGCAATTCAACAAAACGACAAAGACTTCATTATGCACCTCAAAAACAATAACGTCTCCAGCCTTAAGTGCACAGATGAATGTTCTTGGAAGTACCGTAGTGATTAAAGGGCTCATATCAACATCATCCAAAATTTACTTACTTTGAATTTGACATAGTATTCAATTATTCATACATTCTCAAAAACATACATCATTTGCAATATAGGCTACAAAAACAACCATACGCTGCTGTTTCAGCTCAGAGTGTTTTTGTTTAAAGCAAATGTATAAAAATAATTTACACAGATCTGATTTAGAGACCTAGTCACAAAATCAGTCTGATTTCAGTTAATCTTGTTTGTAGCCAACACCTCTATTTTTTTCAGTCTTGAGCTCAAAAGTCTTGGCAATAAATGTTTAGAGTGTTTTTTCACAATATATCAGCACATCTGAAAACAGGTTTTTGGAAAGTCGAAGTTTAGAGCAGATTTAATTAAAATATAGATTTATGACTCTTACTGTTCTGACACAGCTGTTGCTGAGTTTGTGCTGAACAAAAGTCTGTGTAACACAATACTTTTAGATGAGTGTAATTTGTAAAAAAAATTAAGGCATGTCAGACTACATACCTTCAGACTCCAGGGGATTGTAGTTATGCCATCTCTACCAATTGGTAGAGGTATGTTAGATTAAAAAAAACATCCACTACAGGTCACTAGAAATACAACAGGTTGTTGTCTGAATGCAAACCAGCAATGCTTCATAGCCATACCACAAGGAATAAGCTGGATCAAATGCTGGCAAACCATTAGTGCTGTTGCACCACCACACACACAAGTGGTGTTTAAAAAGTGAACTAAATATTACAGTTTTTGACTTTGCAGTTTATGTTCTGATTTTACCATAAAGTGCCATATCACTGCATGTTTAAAGCGTACATTATAAATGTAAGTGTCTTTATAAATACATGACATGTTTTTATTATAGTGTTTCAGAAATTGGCTGTGAAAGACTTCTGAAAGCAATTTTTGCCTGGAAGTGAAGAGCCGTGAAACCCGCCGGTAGTCCCTGTCCATCAGTATTTTTTCTTTTGGCCACATTTCTGAGAATTTCTGGTAGGCTGGTATTTTTGCTGGTATTTTTATTTTGTATGCTTTCACACACCTGCAAATTCAGCTACTTCCTTCATACTCTGGCCTTTGGTACCCAAATGCAGTCAATCCTTTATGCCAATCATTAACATCTGCTTTGTGACCCATTTTTCACACATTCACTGCACTGTACCACCTCTTCTCAGTCTATGAATCCCACCACACACCCCACAGGTATTTATAGCCTGATCAGCCATCTGCAGGATCCTGAAGTTACAACTCCTTACTACTATTTTTAGGTTTCCATTTTGTAGTGGCGCACATAAATATAGTGCCAAATTTTCAGATGCACTGCAATAATCTCTATTGGATAGCAGATACCCATAATACTTTGTGTCATTTAGTGTGAGGTAGATGCCACAAAACCCAACATACTCCAGCTATTCAGACTACAGCAGTTTAGCCCCGCCCATTTGCATTACAGCGATAAAAGAGTGAGTGTAGAGGGCAAAAACAATAGCAACAGCAGTCCTTTTTATTTTAAGTGATAAAGAGAGGTTAGAAAGTGGTGTAAAATCAACGATGACTGGTTTTTGTGCATAACACACCTGATGAAGTGGACCTCGGGGAAGAAGTGAAATGAGAAAAGACAATCACACTGGCTCTTTAAAGTAATGAATGTGGAAATCTCAGTGGAGCCTGTCATAATAGTTGCTGTCATTAAAACAGTGAAAAGCTACTTTGGAGAAAAGGGTGTTTTATGTTGCTTTCTAGTAGGAGAGACATGCCTCCTCTGGGCTACGCCGGATTAGCTGTCGAATCTGGGACAAGCCACTATTACAACCGTCACAATTCAAGGACAATTAAAGCAGCGTCTTACCCATTATAGCATGCACTGCCAGCACCTCATTATCTCCCATCCCTTCCATCATCTAATCACGTTGTACAAACAGCCTGTAGGGCGTGGCTTTTGCTCTTTCATCAATACTGATTGGATCTAGTGCTTACGGCAGGTGAAATATAATTAAAGCTACTGTTGAGATGGATATTTTCAGCAAGAACCTGCTGTCATAGAAGTTCTTTTCATATTGACATATATTTTGAATAATTAGCATCAAAATTGGAAGTTGTTTGTGACAGTTATGTAAGTCTGTTTTTGTTGATGCGCTACATTTTTTCTTGCCTTGAGCATGTTAGCTTGTTTACCATGTGTATAACAGTCAATTTTAGAAAAGGACAATATACACTCCTTCAATACCATACAGCTCACTTAATGTACAATTATGATAACTTTTAAAAAGCTGCATTCTCAAAGGTTCTTCTTATATTTTAATTTATCACTCATAGCTTATCCAACAATTTGAATATCATTAACCCTTTGGAGTCTGAGGGGTTATCAGACACTCTGATGTAGTCTGACATGGCTTGACTTCACAAATTACACTCATCTAAAATAATTTGTTTCCAAAATGTTACACAGACCTTTGTTCAGCACAAACTCAGCAACAACAGTGTTAAGTCTTTAGAAATTGCATGCAGTTTAATTTGTAAAGATAAAAAAAGGTGAGATGACACTCTGTTTTCACTCAGCCACTAAGCCTACAATGAATATTTATAAGATATGTGTGAACACTCAGGAGAGGTCTATTGTTCAGGATCACCTCAGCTTGTTTGTCAACATTCCACAGATTCCTGGTGACTGGAACCCACCAACATAATGCCTAGAATTACCATTCATTATTATATTAATGACAAAGCTCATATTAAAAATATGCACCACTTGTCTGAGTATCACTCACAGACTTGTCTCTGCTTATGTAAGCTTCTTTCACAATTTAAACATATATTTTGATTCAACCTCTATATGTTTGAAAAGTAGACCCACATGTAGTTAGTGCTTTTTTTTTTTAGCAGAATCACATTGATATCAACATGTATTGTGA
Source organism: Crenuchus spilurus (assembly GCA_036984385.1). Taxonomy (NCBI): domain Eukaryota; kingdom Metazoa; phylum Chordata; class Actinopteri; order Characiformes; family Crenuchidae; genus Crenuchus; species Crenuchus spilurus. The sequence continues at coordinate 44,203 of BRDA01076215.1, read as the reverse complement.
AGATAGGAAGATTTATGTAAAAAAAATAATAGGCACTTTTCTTTTATTTTTTTTTTATTTTTTATTATTATTATTATTGTCTATAAGAGGTTATTTACCATTACAAAAAGTGACAGCCAATGTTTGCATTTTTGGAATACAAGTATGTACTTTCATATGAGCCATTGAAATCCAGTGTGTACTTTGTTTTTCAAATTATATTCCAAACCGAACAGAGGTACCCTCAAAATAAGTAAAAATGCCATTATATTTCTATAGGGGCCACTGTTAAAAGGGGTTTCTGTAGTATATTTAGTTTTGTTTCTAAGACAAAATCTAACATTTATATATAAATTATATACAAAATTATAAATGTTTATGTAGAACTTCAGTTTTGTTCTCACAGGCAGGTCTGCCGACTCCCAAGGGATACAAAGCTCAAAATATCATTAAAAAATGTAAACTGGCACATATTTTATGTTCATTACACGTAAAGTGATATATTAAAACCGTTCTTATTTTAATGATGAAACTATTTGAATAGTATTTCACTCTATAATAATCTGATAATCTGAGATTGTTGATTCCTGATTTCCATGAGCTTTAAGCCAAACTGATCAACAGTAACAACAAAAGGCTTGAAATATGTCACTTTACATGTAATTAAATACAGTCACGTCAGAATATTGATAGAAATGCCACGTGGACTCTGACGCTTCCCGCGTTGCTCCTGTGTTCATTATAGAGGTAAACTAGTCCACTCTTGTGTGTTGATTGCTCTGTACCACTCACCAGAGTCATTGTTCCTCTCTAACATCAGTGGTCCATGGGGCCCCACTGCAATGCCATTAGGATGCATTGAATTTACAAAAAGTCCATTCTCAGTACAGTTTCACTACAGCAGCTCTTGAATATCCAACAAAGTTAGCAGTTTCTGAGATGCTGCCTCCACCCTGCTTCACCCAGTACACTATAATGCCATTTTGGACATCAGTCACATCACTTGACATGCACATACTTGTCAATTACACTGTTGTGGATTATTATTTAATGTCCCAGCTTATTGTTTACCCTCCAAAAAAAGACTAATTACTAATCTGCAGAGTAAACTGTAAAGACAGTACACTGAACCACAATTCACAAATACAATATAATTTTGCTGAACTCTAACTCCATATAACCAAAATGATAATAATATTAGTCATTTAAGGGTTAATGATGTGTGTGCTTTGAAAAACTGAAACTGCATTTCTATTTTTGAGTTTGATGAAAGGCTACTGATTTGTTTACATTCTCACAGTTTTACATACAAGAAAGGCAGTCAGGGTAATTAGTGTGTAATTAACTATGTAATAATGATGTAATTGCATTCAAACAACCTCAGTTCACCCAAATCAATCCACAGCTCTCACTGGCAGCCTAGATAACCAAACTGAAGTGCTTATGTTGGACACATTATAAGAGGATTCAATGGAAAATGCATTTATGCTTGGATCAACTGAAGGTTATAGATGGTAGGTACGTAGATGGAAAAAACGTTAAAGAGGGCACCCAACAGCAAGATGGATGGATAGAACCATGAATAAGCTATTCAGGACGGTTCATTCTGCAGGTAAGGTGTAGGATCTGTTTCTCAACTATATCTTATGAGACGACTCTGAGTACTGTTAATTGCTAGTGATCAGATCTGATTTGTGGAGCCAGGCATCTCCAACCTTCTTCACAGGTTGCTGTAAGGGCACAAGCATTGGTAGCTAAAAAGCTACACTGGAGATGCTTCAGATGTGGATGCAGGTGGCCTCCAAACAGTCGGGCAGTTTAGGTGTTTGCTGCATTGCAAGAAACTCAAAAATGTATGCATGCAGACTAAGATATGTCTTGTTTGGATCAGATTAGCAAAAATTTTATGTCATGAGGCCAAGTCTGTGCTACATTGTGTGTCCAAATGTTTGTGGACACACCTTCAAATGAATGCATTCAGCTACTTTAAGCTGATACAGGTGTACAAATGCACACACATGCCGGGTCTAGTCCATGTAGAGAAGTACTGCCAACAGAATAAAATTCTGGAGCAGATAAACTTGAACCTGTTGTCATCATCTCTAAAGCCATATGTGAGCTAGAGGGGTATAAACACCATCAACATTGAGCTGTGGAGCTGTGTTTTACCGCTACATTCAATACTTATGGGATGATGAGTTGGGGATGAGGTTGGGTGGTGATCATCCAACATCCCGCCCCCACTGAATGCAATCAAATCCTCACAGCAATGCTACAAAAACTAGGACAAAGCTTTCAATGAACAGTAGAGACAGTTACTCCAACAAATGCAGAATATTAACCTTGATTAAAAAAACAACAACAACAACAAATGAGCAGGTCTCCCAATATGTTTGTCCATAGAGTGAAGATATGCCATGGGTTGGCAATCTCAAGGTGATTCAGACTGCCAGGCCAAGGCATATCTACACAACAACTGAATAAATGGTCAATATGTACATATGGTCGATTTGGCAGAATACAAATCTAGACTTGTAAGGGTTAATGCAGCATTATCAACATCAAAGCTAGCTTTTTGTTGTCTGACTCCATTATAGATTTCACAAATGGCAGCCCTTTAGCATGCCATCCACACAACAGCCAGATGTGCAAAGAGCAGTGCTGTAGATGAGGGCCAGCACTGCTGTAATTGGATGGGCTGAGTGTGCTGCTCCTCACTGGCACCTGCAGTCTATTTGGTATCAGTGGCTATGTTTACATGCCAGCGAGCCCTGCTGGCACTTGGTGTAGATATTGGCTGTGTGGGTATCTGATAAACATCTGTCTGTTACTGCTGGGGAAGCAGACTGTGGCCTTTTTGCGTTGCTCCTGCTCAGCACTTGTGAATTCCACTAAGAGGATCAGTGTGGATGAGATGAGAGGAACTCAAATAAAATCCAGGTGAGCTTATCAATGCTGAGATTACATTATGCAAATGTGCCATGAGGGCAGGGGGGCTTAGAGGTGGTCCCAGATTTCATCGATGGTATTCTATGGTATTCGGAGACAAAAAGTGGCACGAGGCTTGTGACAGCATAGGATGAAGACTCCAGCCTCAATTGTTTCATCAGAAGAAAATGCAAATAATGGTCAATCAGGGGCTCTTTGGGGAAATGCACCTCTGGACAATCCTCTTCTTGTTTGGGTCTGATCAGTTACAGATCACTCACATCATGATTATTCTAAAACCCTTTTGAAAGTATGAAGTACACTATATGGAAAACATTGTGGGACACCAGCTCATTCATTGTTTCTTCCTAAATCAAAGGTGTTCTCTACTGTCCAGGGAAGACTTTCTACTAGAGTTTGGAGAATTGCTGTGAGGATTTGATTGCATTCAGTGACAACAGTGTTATTAAGGTCAGGATATTCACCACGCTTCTTAATCCCAAAAGTATTGGATACTCAAAGCAAAGGTTCTCATAAGTTTGCCACTCACAGACATGTAATATTGAAAAATGTTCATCAATAACTACATGACCAAGTCTAATATGCTTGTCTCATTTGTTTGATTTGGTTCTCTGGATCTACTTTTTGGACTAAGTTTCAGGTCAAACTAATGCATAAATATATACAATTATAAAGGGTTCACAAACTTTCAAGCACCACTGTAGATTACTGTTATTGTTTTCTTATAAATAAATATACAAAAATGTCTAAATGTGTAGCAAACTGGATGTGGTATCAGATAATGGCAGATGAGACAGCCCTGCCTGACAGCTGACCATAACAAGAGTGCAGAACCTAGAATTTAAGAACGAGGTTTCAGCACCAAGGACAGCGCCAGACAACACTAGATTGGCACAAATGGCTGCTTCCATGGAAGCAAAACAAGACTATTTCTGTCAAAAGAAAAGCAAAGGCTAGCAGGAAAATACTTACATTTTTCACAATACGTATTAATCACTCCTTCCACCATGCCAAAGGCTAAAACTGAAAATGAATAAATTCATGTGAAAAGTCTAATGAATAAAGAAGAAAAAAAGAAATGGATGGTTTATCCATCTTTAACCAATTTAAAATGAATGAGTCCACTATCACATTATTTAGACATTATATACTTAGAACAAAGAGTAGAGGAGCTTGGTATTGACTCATCAGATTTGTTGAAACATCACCCTGTGACTGGAAAATAGATCACTCTTTTGTTCCAAAACTAGAAGGTGCCCTTTTACCATCATGTCAAATCATGGCCATGTTATCAAACAACTGACCAGTCAATGATCTGACCACAAATGCATTCTTTCTTTCACACTCAATAAAACAGTACTAGTCATTGGGTCTGTACCTTTCCTGTCACTGAGGTGAAACCTTGAAGGGTCTTCAGGACCTTTTGTGAGAGAACATAACTCTCAGACTGTATTGTACTGAATGTCTTTGAAGTTAGCATGCAGCTCAGTCCAAACACACACGACTTTATTCAAATACCTAATGTGCATAAACCTGGAGACAATGCCAGCGTGACGACACACAATGACGGACAACACTGGGAAACACTGGGCAGACTTTATGGGGAACAGACAATGAGACAGCAGGAGTGATAGATCAGACAAGACAGGTGCAGGCACTAACGAGACGTGACCACATAACAAGGATGGTGACATGACAGCCAGTACTGAAACACATGCATGACAGCCAGTATTGACTACACTTACTCTGCCCTGACTCCAGGCCTTGACACTTGTGTATTCTGTGAGCAATGGTACCGTCAAGTTAATTGGTCATAGCCAAGGGTCTATCTAACCCTAACACATAACATACACATATTGAAAGCTCTGTGTATTGGTTGTTTATTCTCTGAAGTGAATGCATTTGTGAGTTGCCTTTAGAACAGTGCTGAGTGGTGATTTTGCACATGACCATCATTTATTTAACTGTTTATAAAAGTTCAATTAACGATACAAATCCTATCTTTCACATTCAGCTTATTATCCGTAATTTCCCAAACCTGACCCTAACCCCTAACTTTAGCTTCAACCCAAAACCTAAACCTAATCCTGGTCTTTACTCTGATGCTGGTCTTAAACCTGACCTAAACCCTGTTTGTTTGTTGCTTTTTTGTGAAGCTCTTTAGCTTCTGTCTGCTCTGTGCATCATTCCATTCATAAGTCTGAGTCTGATCTTCTTGGCATATGTCTGGCACACTCAATAAACAAGCACAAAAAACACTGAAAAACAATGGAAATGTTTTGGATGAATGCTTACTCAACAAGACACAAAGTGAGAATGAAGGACGAATGCATGGGTGGATGCTTTATTTTCACAAAATTAGCAGCGAGTAACATGTGCATGCAGACAAAATTTAGAAAAAAAATCTCAATTTAAACTATTTGTACTACTGCAGTTTAGTACAAGTTATCTTAGGATGCTTTCACATCTACATTGTTTGGTCCAGATTTTTCAGTTTGGTCTGAACCAAAATAGCAGGTGTGAAAGGGGCCACAAACCACGGTCTGGACCAAAGGAGCAAAATTTGGTCTGACCAAAAGAGGTGGTCTTGGTCCGGATCTACTGAACCATTTTCTGGTTTGTGTCCAGTGTGAAAACACTTTAATAGATGCTAAGCATTAAAAGGTATGTTAAATTGGTAGGTATTTGTAATAGTTCTGAGGCATTTCAGTTTGTTGGAATGTGTGATAAGTATATTTTACACTATCAATTCATTAATTTTGATCAGCCAAAACAAAACTGCATGTGGTCCAGCTTAGAGGTGTGAAACTTTACTGATCTCACGATTCAATTTGATTACATTTATCATGTCAACGATTCGATTTGATATCGCGACATAAATTTTCTGTATTATTTCATTTGGTATTTTGTTTGGTTGGCAGGCTTTGCACATCGCATGTGTAGAGGTGGGCGTTATGGTCAAAAATTTATCACAATAAATTTTTCTATATTCATCAATCTCGATAATTATCACAATATAAAATTTTCTAACACTGTCATAATTTTAAAATAACATTTCTAAAAACATCAAACTAAATACATTAAATGTTACTATTTAAATTATTAAAATGTTTATTGCCAGAACATAATATACAGGAACACAAAATGCAAATTATTCAAATACAGAGTTAAAGATTTCACTGGAACTAAACAGTAAATTTACATTTTGATTCCCCTGCCCAGACGAGGTAAAAATGCCTAACAATGTTTTTAAAATAACAAAATATACTACTCTGTTGTGTGTCCTGCAGAGAAGTAGAAAATATAACAATGTAACACAATAAATTAATAACAAGATAAAAAAAACATTCCTACTGCAAAGTTTTAAACCTTTAGAACTGTTAATGTACTGTAATGAACATATTAACAAGCCTTTGACCTCTGACATATTTCCTGTTGTGAGAAACGTGAGGCGAGCACAGACAGATGCGCATGCGCAGCAGCGTGAAGCGTGCAGTGACTCATGCAGCTGTGCAAAGACAGATATTGTCTCAGCTCAAGCTGTTGTTGTTTGCTCGTTTTTCTGCTCTCCTCATAGCTGTTTCTGCTCGTTTGCTCGTGCGCGCACTCAGTTTAACTTTGTTTTAGCTCTCATATGCTCTCCTCCATCGGAGCATAGTTGAGTGTGCAGACTGATAGTGAGCTGCGGCGCTGGTGAGGAGGAGCTATCTAACGAGCAGCAGTGTCACTCTACTCACTGTCAATCTGCTTAGACGTGAAATGGAATCGAACGTTATTGTGCTTCCCAGTCAGCTCATAGAATCCAAAATGTGTCCACATTTTGGCTTTTAAAACATTTGGTGTGTTTTTAATCACAACCTTGTGACCTATCTCCACCTTTTTGTTATTATGTATGCAATGAATGACATCACGTTATAATCAATTATGGTCTGTAACTGCATGGATGCTAAATTGCCCACGCCTGCATCTCGATGCATCGATTATATGATTAATTTCAACACCTCTAGTCCAGCTAGAGGGTGCTTTTGTGCAAACAGGTTACAATGCTAAGCTACAGGACTAGGACAGGAAACAACAGTGAACTGAATAACATCAGCTCAATTACAGGACAAAATATGATCCTCTCAACTTTACCTCACATACACATCTAAAATGAAAAGTGGGAAAAAGTTTATGTTTTGGGTGGAATTCCCCTTTACAGTGTTCCCCTTCAGCCTAAGCTCTTATAGCTCTTATAGCTCTATTTTTATGTACTGTAGGTGCTGAGGATTCATGCCTTGTCTAATGTGCTCAAACAATCTTGTGTCAGGAGTGGAAGCTTATTTGCGCAGCGATAGTGAATAAAAAGCAGCGATCAGTGAGTCTGGGAGAAAAAAGGAAGAAAAGAAAGACACCCAGGCAGAGAGAACGAGCTGACAGCCCAACAGCACTATCTTCACCCTCAGCCAACAGAGGAGGAATTTAAAGAGCTCATATCACACAAAAACACATTTTTTCTCTTAAAAGTGATTGAATGTAAACATTTTTATTAACTAAGCTACAAAACTGGCCACTTTGGATTCACAAGAAAAAATGGAGTTTACCCATCTCTTCAACCTGCAGCACTTTAGCCCCGCCCATTTGCATTATAGAAGAAATATGAGTTTTGCAGCATGTACTGCTTTTCAGCACTGTCAAAATACCTGTCAGCCTATTAGAACCGAGGTCATTTACATACTGAAGTCTTGAAAGAATGGTTCACTAACGTTTTTCATGTTGTTGATCAGCCAAGCCATGTTTTGCAAATCCACATTTTACTTCTGTAGTTTAAAGCTGGAGCTGTGAGGCTCTTTAGAAACTCAATAGTCACCTAAATATTACAGTTGTTTCCATCAAAATACATCATCAAAACCTCTCTCATACTGCACCCAGATCTTAAGTTCTCACAGACGAGTTAATGTGCTGTAGGATACTGAGCTATAACAAAACACCTGAATGGTGCTGTAGTTGATTTTATTCTTAATTATTGTTCACAATAAGTCATACTATGTTGTTAACCACATTGACTAGTCTGTGAGACCTAACTTAAGCTGTGGGTGTAGTTTGAGTAGGTTGAGAGATGTTTAGGTGATTTATTTTGAAGGAAACAACTGGACTTTTTAGGTGACTACTGACTTCTTGTGTTTGTGAGCAATGTTCCCAGCTCTAGTTCTAAAGTAAAGAAGCAAAATTTGGACTCATATCTTGGCTGGTTGACTACATCACAGTGGAAGATTGTATTAATATGAGCTCTGGTTGAATCTGTGGATCAGCCAAGACATTAAGTCCAAATTTAGCTTCTTTAGTTTAGAACTGCAGCTGTGAGGCTCCTAACACTGGAACCTCAATAGTCACCTACATAATTCAGCAGTTTTCATCAAAATACATCACCAAACATTCTCATATACTGCATTAAAATCTGAATTGTTGTCACAGACAAGTTGTATGACTTGTTGTGATGACACGTTTCCAACTGAATGTTGAAATGTTTCATGCTAAGGGATGAAGATGGGTTGGAAAATGGTTGTGATAAAACTGAATTATGTCTGTTTTTGGTGCATAAAGCCAAAAGAATGTCCTAAATGGACTTCAGAGGAACATAAAATCTGAGAAAAAACATAGTAAATGGGTCATTTCAAATGGACGAGCGTTCCTCATTGTGAGCTTTGTGATTGTGATGTGATTGGTAATTTGTGTTCAATGCGTATAGCAGCAGCTGTAGAATGAATCATTCGCTGGTGCTGAGGTCTGGGATGAATTATGATAATCAGTTCAGGCGTTCCGCCTGAAAAAGACCCATAGATAGCACAAGGATGTAAATGTCAAAAGAATAATTCAGGAATGATTCATACCAGCAGCAGAATAAACATGAAAACAAGTGCGTTTTAGAAATCGAACATTTATCGACTTTCCTCACCACCGTGGTCCCGAATCCCCTCGACGTTCAAATGGTAGCTGTGCTTATTTTCTTAAAGCAGTAATTTCAGGCAAGTGTTATAAGAGGTTATAGACTGGGGTCGGCAATCAAGCCAGACACCAGCACATGATTAATTCAAGCCTTTCTGATGCACCACTTGAGGCACATTTTGATAAAAAAAAATCCTCCAGAAAATGGGAGAGTCAGCAACAGAGTTAGTCAGAAATAAAGAGAGAGATAGAGATAGAGAGAAAACTGACAAGACAAAGTGAAAGTGCTCATGACCTTCAAGTAAGCGATAAGAGTGGAAGAGATGGAAGGGCGGCGCAATTTAAAAGATGAATCCTTGAAATGCTCCACTGGAGAGGGTAATAAGCAAGGCAAACCTTGCCTTTTTTCCCCCATGATCACAGCAATCATGAGGGAACAAGGGGAACTGAGAATGAAGAGAACGAACAGGAAGAAAAGTGCTGATTCAAGGACGGTCGCTACAGTGTGGAGATGGGCTGACGCTGGCTTGAGGGCCTCTTTGAGCTCATCGTCTACAAGATGTTGGTGGAGACTCTTCTGAATGAAGTCATCTTGAATTCGCTGATGTTACAGCACAGATTTGCCACCTGTGGCCTATAAGCTATTCAAGTTACACTAAATGTCCAAATGCTTGCAGACTAATGAAGGCATTTAACTGCACCCAATGCTGACATGGATGTACAAATGCACTCACAGTTTTTGCCAATAGAACAGAACTCTCTGGAACTCAAATACGTGTTGGCGCCATGCATGGTGTAAAGCCCCCCACCAGTTAGCTGTGGAGCTGTGTTTTCTGGAATGATGATTTGGAGATGAAGTGGGATGGTGATCATTCTTGTGGTTGAAATCAATCAAATCCTCACAGCAATGCTCCAAAATCTACTAGAAAGCCTTCCCTGGGCAGTCGAGACAACTCCAACAAAAGCAGGATAAACAGTTGATAATACTTTAGATTTAAGAAGACAGAAAGAATGAGCAGGTGTCCACATTTATAATGTATATTACTATTTATATAGAAAAAGGTTATATCATGTACTTGTGGAAGGAGTCCGAAGACGTGGAAGACCAAGAATAACCTGGATGGATAACATCAAGACATGGACGGGATTATCAGGTGCTAGCCTGCTACAAGCAACCAGAGACAGATGGCATTGGAGGGAAGTGACTCGTCTGTGCAGCCTACCATCGCGAAGCGATGACGGCGTGTGACATGACATATATCATGTAATTATCACACTGGTCTTAAAAACTCATCTTTGTATCAAATATGATACACTGGGCATTAAAGGGTTGAAGTGCCTCCTATCTGCTGCATATAAAGTCATGGAGGACTTTGCTGCAGTTGTGCTGCAGAGGGTAAACCTAGCCGCTAGCTTGATGTATAACTCTGTAGGAATTCCCCTGAGACGAGCGCAAACAAAGTTTCCATACATTAGCTTTACTATTGCGCCACTTCTTGAAAGATTATTCCAGCTAGTCCAAAGCTTCCCTAGAGTTGTGTTTCAGGACAGTGGTTTTTATGGCATTAGATTAACTAGGGATTCTTTTTTTTACTCGCTTAATGGCTTGGCTGGCAAATGTCCCAACCTCTATTCTCCATCAAAAAAGCTAATGCACCTGTGGACTTGAGGTCAATACAGTGTAAATGTGCAGCTCAGCCAGCGCTATAGCTCCGCGTTGAATGCTTCCATCAATCGCAGTTAGTCTTACTGTATTCTAAATGGGTTTATTTAAGAGGGCTTCCCTCATCCCTATTGTCTTCTGAATAGAAAATGTCCTCAGGTCACTGAACATGTTGTACTGTATATCTGACCTTTAAGAAATGTGCCATGAAAGTAAACACTAGCCTGATCAACCATAACATTATAACCACCTCATTGTATCTACACTCACTGTCCATTTTAGCTCCACTGAGCATATAAGTGCACTTTGTAGTTTTACAATTACAGACTGTAGCCCATTTGTTTCTCTGTATACTTTCAATATGTGACCCCGCCAGGGAAAACCAGGCCAAAGTCACTGGGCAACTTATTGAGAAATCGTGTCAATATGGTGTCACTCACATTAGCGACAAAACTTAGCCAGTCAGTATTATTGCTGTAAATGAAAGATAACAGTTTCAGATATCTACGGAGTACATATTTTAAACAAAAACAAAACTTAAATTCACAAAGAAGTTCTTTTGAAAAACACAAAAAAAAAAAAAAAAAAGAATGACTTTGGCCTGGTTTTCCCTGGCGGGGTCACATATGTTTTTCAATAAACAATCCGAATCAAACTTCCATTCACAGCAAAACCATTCTATATGTAGCCCCGATAGAATATTTTACCCCTGTTAATATAAATAATTTTTTAAAAACAAGTAATTTAGTGGAAATAAGTTAAGTTTATTAAAACCAGTTGATTTAGCAAGAATAAATAAGTGAATAAAAAGTAATTTTCATAAGAGTTCATTTTTTGTAATTCATGTGTTTAATTAAAGTGAAGGAGAATATAACAGTCATAGGAGTTCATAAACTAATTTGTTCATAATACACTTATTTTGTTTAAATATGTGCGTAATTAATATGCTGCAACCTATTCCTAGGGTATGTGTCAGAGTGCCTTCCGCTCCGTTTATTGGTTACCCTAAAAGAAACTTTCGAATCAGCCAAGTGTAGGGGCGGGATATCAGAGGTTCATGTGAGGTAGACTTGAAAGGAAACAAAAGTGAGCACATGTGAGAAACTGTGTAGTAACCTGCAGTGCTAAAGAGTTAGCATCATTTATCAAGGTATATACAGAGTATATATTCGTTAAAGATCATATGAAGGCTTACAGAAGGTAATTGTAATTTGGAGTAATGACGAATTGTTTTACTTAATGTGCTCTTTGCAGAAGTGAATGCTAATCGCGATTAACGATTAGCTTGTGTTAGTATGCTAGCAATGAGGGATGCATGTTTAAATGTAGCCTAACATTACTCAATAATTCAATGTGTATTGTTGATGTATGCTAGTGAACTCGGATTGAGCTCATTGTAACACCTAGAGAATATAAATATGAGTGTTTAAGGAAAGTGTATGTGTTTGTCAGAGGACTGGACTAGAACACGCTTCTTGGACCATTTTTTTCTGTGTGAGACAGCGAAAAGCTGTACAGAGTCATCAAGTGGTTAGATCACCAGTCTCTGAGTTTTTCCCTTCATGGTAATCCTCATCCAGCCATGAATTGAACTTCCTTTTGATCATCTCGTCCCACACCTGGTAACTGCTGAAGTCGGTCGGAGTGAGTACACTACCAAAGAGTGGTTGCACATGCATTTATTAATTTTATTTTAAGTGAATTGCTCATTAAATTTCAGACCTCAACGCTCACGAACAATGACTCAGTCCTGCACCAATTATTTTAGGACTATTTTGAGTTCATGTATGGTCTTTAAACAAGAGTTTACATTGGGTAATGGACACTGAATTATTTTGAAGTTGCTGATGGTAATTACAGACACATTGCTTTATGTTTGATAATATTATTTCAAGTCAATACAGTGAATCTTATTTTTTTTAATATGGTGTGTCTTTTGTGATTTGAGTTCATTTATCCTGAGTAATTCAGAGGGAACACATTTAGTAACCAAAAAAGGGTATTAATAAATCTGAATTATTTACACTTATTCTTAGTAGGGTTTCACCTAATATTTCATGTAGTACTCTACTAAGTGGAGGCACCTGCTCATTCTTTTTTTCAGTTTATTATTGAGGAACAGAGGTACATCATATCAGTTTCATATATATATATATATATATATATATATATATATATATATATATATATATATATATATATATATATATATATATTATATAATATTTTTAGGTTAATACAGCGCCACAAATAAAACATAACACAGTGAACCCAGAGTCCGCCCATAGTGCTAGATAAATTAGTGATCATTCTAAGTAGTCATTCCTAGCTGCATGGGGCAGGGCTACATATATAACTGAGGAATCTAACATTTTAAGGATAAACAATGAAAGAGTAATCCTTTGAGAAAATATGGTACTCTACTGTTAAAGTTTACTGATGTTATATGTCTTGCTATCGAAAGTATTAGCATATTTAAACAGTATCTTACTTTTTTTTTACAGTGTATGCTCTTCAACTACAAGAGGAGACAAATATAATACACTGGGAGGCAGAACTAGCGCCCCCTGTTGTCCCCACCTTTCTTGTCTCCCATTCAAGCATTAACCAGCCCTGCTTAGCTTCAGTAAATTTGCAGGTTATGCAGTGCAGAGGCCATGGCTGCAGGCTGTGGCTACTAACATGACAAGAGATGGATTTCCTTTTTTATGTTCTCAAAAAAAAAAAAAAAATTCATAAGCAATGCACCATGACGGAGAATATGTGTAAATATAATTAACTGAAAGCATATTGTAGCACATACACAGCATATGTACAGCATTCATCAAAACGTAATGGATAATCAAGGAAAATGTCAACATTCAGTTATTATTCACTGCAGAGTTGCTGTATGCACAAATGACTGCCTGTACTTTCATGTCTAAAAGGAATCGAATTGTTCACCCAGAAATTACATTTACATATTTTTCCCCACTTAGCTCAGATGTTGATCAGCCAAGACATGTCTGGAGTCCAAATTTTGCTTCTCTAAAATTGGACCTCTGACGCTAACCTTGCTAACAAACACTATAACTCAATAGTCACATAAAATAGCCCTGTTTTTTTCTGTCAACATACACCACAATCTCTACAGAGAGTCTGTTCAGATAGCAGGGCTGATAGAAGATGGATATCTATCATTACAAGTCATTGTAAGCAGCACTGTCTGCTCTGAGACATCATCCAAGATGGTGGATACAGCATTCAGCTACACAAGTTTTCGTTGACTTTTATGCTCACAGTAAGTCATCTTGTCTCCTATATTACATTACATTAGTTAAGATCTGGATGCAGTTTGTGGTGGTATTCTGGCTTCATCATATCAATTGTAGTTTAGTTAAGGTTGTGTTTGTAGTTTGTTGTCTTCTTCCATTTCACCACCAAACTGTAATTGTGCTGGTGAATCTGTGTTTTTGTTAACTGTTGAGTTTGAATGTCCAATATTAAATTAACTTTTCTGTAGTGAAGTTACACTCTGGTTCATGTCTACAGACAGAAAACTGTCAGCATCAATTTTCTAAAAATGTTTGACTTTTGAACGTTTTCTTGGTTGCTGATTGAGGATGTTATCACTCCATACATAGTCTGCTGTTTACTCTCAGACTCATAGTGATGAATCCAAGTCTGGTCACCAGTAATGATTCTTTTTAAGAAACTTTCACCTTCATTACAGTATCACTCCACATTTTGTTTGCAGATGTCCAAACGCATCTACAACCAATCACTGCTCACTGCTTTTCTTTCATGTAGATCATAAGTGGCGTGTCGATTTTTTGTTGCACGGCAGTCATAAATGAACTGACATAGCATGTTCAAACCTACACAGGAGTTATTATGCAGACAGAGACCCAGTACAGAAAGTGTTGATAAGACATTACAGCCAACAGAACTATATCAGAACCTTTGAAGAACCCTATTTTTAACAGTGCACATTCCATGTTAAAGATTTCACATATCTTAATTATTCAGACATATCTAATTATAGTTCTTTCATACTTTCTAGACACTCAAAGTGCTTTGACATTTCATTCAACAGGCTGACTCCAGCATTTGGGTAGAAAAAAAAACACAACCCAGCACTTTTCAGAGTGTATTTAGTTTACAGCTAGCAATAGAACTCCATCTATAATAGACAGCCATCCGTTGTTTTATTTCAGTCATAATTAAGTTGGTTGCCCTCTCTAGACTTTCAGCAGAACGGAGGCTTCTGTCCTCTAGACATCCGTATTTATCTCCCCCCGTATACTAATGCATGTTTAATAGGCAAGATCTCCGCCTTAAACTGAGGCTATATTTTATTAATTGTGCTCAGAGGGACTGTTGGTGCTGTCTTATTATCCTGTTTATCACTTTATTAATTCATCATCTTTTTTCATCAAGATTTTTTCTTCTACTGCGTATGTGTGTGCGACAACAACTTTATAATGGAGTCCAATTTACTCTTAATGAGGTATGATGAGGCAGATCTGTCAACGGGACCATTATGGGTTTGACTTGCAGTTTCATTGGCGTAATAATATTGTTACATTTGTGTTTCCCCCC
This sequence comes from Crenuchus spilurus, assembly GCA_036984385.1. NCBI lineage: Eukaryota > Metazoa > Chordata > Actinopteri > Characiformes > Crenuchidae > Crenuchus > Crenuchus spilurus. The sequence goes on along the minus strand of BRDA01076215.1, from coordinate 29,106 downwards.
CTTTCCTCTAACCAAAGCCTCAGCGGTTGGTCTGATGATAATGATGGATACCATCCCTCAGGTCCTGTGAATGCCTGAATGGTTGATTAATTGAAAATAATGACACTACTGCAGAAATTGTGGCCTTGTCTACTGTAGAACATGGAGGCCACGCAGAAGGCCGTATGAAAAATGATTTCAGTACTTTCTGATTTGCATGGAAATACTGCAGAGTAAAAGAAAGCAATTAGCCATGAGAGGCTGCTCGTTAAAGTCAATTTTGCCACAGGTAAAATCTAATATGATAAAATGCATCAATCTTTAATTAATAATTCATTTTATTATCGCACTGTAAACTCTAACCCATTTAACACATTGGAATTTAAGTCTACTAATTGGTTTGAATGGCTAGATGGAATTTTGCCTAGGAATAGTATGAACGATTAAAACTTCTGGACAATAGGTGTTACGTTTTCATTCACCTACTTCAGGGGATGGAACATTGAGTGTGGTTGGAGTTCAGTGAGGACCCAGGTGGAGGAGCCTGTAGGACATCTGAAATCAAGCTTTGTTCTTCAAACTCTCTACATATGTGACTTTTAACTGTATTTATTCTACAAACCCAAAATTTAAAAAAAGTTGGGATTGGGACAACATCTATCTCCCAGAGCTCCAGCATTTGGTTTCCTCACTTCCCAGACATTTTCAGACTGTTGTTAAAAGAAGAGGGATGCTACACAGAGTGGCAGTTTCTGATATGGGCAGCCCAGGGTGGCATCTAATCAGGTGTATAACCCAGTGTTCAAATCAGTAGTGTTGCCAGTTCCCTAATAGAGTCATACTAATATACTCAATGACCAATACAAGACACACTTACACAAACCACCACGTCAGTGTCTCTGCAGTGCTGAGAATGATCCACCCAAATAATACCTGCTCTGTGGGGGTCCTGATCACTGAAGAACAGGGTAACAAAGTATACAGAGAAACAGATGAACTACAGTCTGTAATTGTAGAACTACAAAGTGCACCTGTATGCTCAGTGGAGCTAAAATGGACAATGACTGTAGATACAAGGTGTGTGTACTTAATGAAGTGGCCAGTGGATGTAAATATATACAATCAGGAGTCTATAAAGATACAGTTTCAGTTCTGAGGAATTTCTTAACATATTTCTGAACTTCTCATATAACACAGATCCTGTTAGAATGAATAATAGAAAGAAGTGAAATACTCACAACAAGCATCAAGCCAACAGGTATGTCAGTAACAGATAAATCTCTGAACCTTGAAAGCTTGAAAGTCTCATCTGAACTGGTTTCCCTCCACTGATTCAATGATTCTTCTACACTGAATTTAGGGTCTTTAAGACAGGTGTGTTGTGTAGCTGTAACTCAACAAAGTTTCTTACATAATGATAATCTAGAGAAAATCAAGTCAGAAAATGAACACTATTTAGTGTTTGTGTTTTTTTTTTTTCATTTTGTAGTGCTGTATGACTTCTCTGTGAACAATTTGATTCCCTATATAGTGCACAGTAAATGTGTACAACTGATGTACACTACTTACAGGCTAAGATACCACAATGCATTGTGATTTCCACACTCAAGAAATATGGCAGACAAATCAACCAGAGCAAATCTTATAACTGTAGTTTATATTAATACATGTAAATGTAATATAAAATGATGTAGAAACTTCACACTAGACCAGCTTGGATAGTGTCTCTCCACTCTCCCTCCAGACTCTGGGACTTGGATTTACAAATGAAATGTAAATTTACTTTCAGTGATGGTTTGAGGAGCCATGTCATCTGCTAGTGTTGGTCCACTATGTTAAGTCGAAAGTCAGCGCAGCCATCTACCAGGACATTTTAGAGCATAAATAAATAAATAAATATAAACACATTCTTTAAAAATCCTACAATGTGATTTCCTGGATTTTTTTCTCATTTTGTCTCTCATAGTTGAAGTGTACCTATGATGAAAATTGCAGACCTCTCTCATCTTTCTAAAGAGGAGAATTTGCACAATATGAGTTGATGTGTTTTACTCATTCAGTGATTTCTAGATTTAATATTTATGAGATAGGTGTGAACACTCAGATGAGAGTTCTTTGTTCAGATTCACATTCCACAGCCAATAATCCACCAATGGAATGTCTGGAATTACCATGTCATTATCATATGAATGACAGATTACATCATTTCTTATGTTTTATAAGTGGTTTTGCGGAATTTCATTAATATGCTGCTGGCGAGAGATCTGACTCCAGAGAGCTGTGCACAAATTAAAACCTACAAACATCAATGAACTGAAGCAACATTGTAAAGAAGAGTGGGCCAGAATTCCTCCACAATGACTTGAGAAACTGATAAAGTCATACAGAAAGATGACAAAGTTATTGCTGCTAAAAATTAATTTCTCACACATGACTTCTCTATTTTAACTATTTTATTTAAAATTAATTATGACAACTTTTTGTGTGTTCTAGGTTGGTGTGTCCTCATTTTAAGACCTGCTAAGAACCAGATGAATTTTTATGTCCTGATACGTAAAAACCATAGAATTCAAACTTTTCACGTCTTACATGATAATCCTCTGAAAGAAATGTATGAAATGTTCCAGTGTGTCAATGGTCAGAGGACTGGACGGTGGTCCAGGATGAGTACTCATTATGCTAGAAGTATAGAAGCTTTGTTCATGTAACAAATGTAGACCTGCTGTACCCAAAACTGTGGCATTGCAGCAGAGATTTTGTTGCTGGTACAGGACTATGAAAGCCTACAACATTGTATATAACAGTTTTTTAGAGTGACACTTCTCTGCACTATAAATTGGCCATCAGGGTCTTTTTTATTGTATTTGGTCATTAGGATGTCTGCTTCTGCTGCTGGTTGTCTTACTCAGTTGTTTTCTTTTCATTAATTCTGCAGTCCGTGCTCCTGCCAGCGAGATAAAAGTAAAATTCCACAAAAACACTTATATAACTCTGTGACTCTGTGATTTTATCCTCGAAACAAAAGTAAACATATCCCAGAAACTTTAAAGGGTCTACATTTCAAATATTTATAGGTTGAATCAAAATATATTTTTAGATTCTTGTGAGAGAAGCATGAATAATCAGAGGCACATTTTTCAGCACAAGTTCTACAATTGCCATATCTCATGAGCCACTGAATGAGTAAAATAGTGTCACCTCACATTTGTTAAGCTTCAGAAATAAAACCACATACAATGTCTAAAAACTGTAATGAGCAGTGTGTAGCCAACACCTCTGTTTATTCAGGTCTGAGCTCCAAAGTCTTGACTAGAAATGTTTAGAGTGTGTTTTTACAATATATCAGCACATCTGAAAATAGTGTTTTTGAAAAGTCTCAGTTTAGAGCAGATTTAGTCAAAATATAGATTTATGACACTCTTACTTTTTTGACACTGTTGTTGCTGAGTTTGTGCTGAACAAAAGTGTGTAACACTTTGGATTATTTTTTTAGATTATTTGTAAAACATCATGGCATGTCAGACTACATCAGAGTGTTTGAAGTGCCCTCAGACTGCAGAGGGTTATGAAAAGTACTTGCTTTAGTGATCATCATCATCCTGTCTGTGAGAACACATCTGGTTCTCAACATCAACACTGTCAAGAAAATCCAAGTTGCCAAGTTCACTACAATCCACAATTTCACATCAAAAGACTCCGACAGGCTTTCTTTACCTCTCATCAGCTGAATTATGCAGATGTTTTTAAAAATTCCCTTTAAGGTGAGCCAGCTGACCTTTAACCTTTAACCGTTAACCTGATTTGTTGCTATGAAAATTTGCAGGTGTCATAATTTCTTCAAATTATTGCAATAACTGGCTCTGACACAGACACACACACACACAAACACAAAAATCAGGTCGGAAAACACCAAACCATTCATTAAAGCATGAGCCCCACTCTTGTGAATTATTTAATTATAGCTCAGAAATAGCACGTTTTTAAATGCACAGATGGTGTGGACTGGGTCTATAAAAAGAATGTTCTCCGAAATTGCGCCGTTCCAGGAAACGAGGGAAAAAAACAGTGCTGAAAAAAAGAAAACTGTATCCGAGCCAGCCAGAAAAGGCCTTGTGTGATGAATTCTGCATAAACTACATAACCTTCCAGCAGATCTTCCATATTATCTGCCGGATAAGTTCACAACGTCGTAATTCATCTCTAATCTAATAAGCTTCAACACTAGCAAAGCACAAATCAGATTTGGTCAGGGAGGGCAAGCTCAGAAAATTTCATTCCGATGAACTTTCTCCGTGATTTTGACATATACTGGGAGAAGATAATGTGATTTGGCTCAGGATTGTGCATGAATTATCTTTAATATTGTGAATTAAATGCATTCTTCTCTTTAGCTCATTAAAGCCCAGAGAAAAAAATGTAACATGTAACAATGAGTTAAATAACATACAAGTAGTTTTAAAAATATAAAATCATGTGTTCTCTTTATAACCTGCCAAAGGTTCTGGCCTCTATTTCTTACAATCATAGTTTTTTTATTTTCTAAGATACACACAATATGGTGGAAGGCTGAAACCCTCTTTGTTCTACACAAGTTGTTCATTTTGAGCTGTCAATATAATATTTTGCTTCAAATAAACAATTTACCATATCATCAATAAAAAAAAAACATTGATAAGTTTGGATTTTTGGTCCTTTGCTAATGTTTGAGTCCATAACAAATAACCACTTAGTTTTTGTCCTGCTAAAGAATGTCATCTTGTGGTACAAACCTAAGATGCAAGATGAACCTACATAAAGTCCCTTTAGTGCTGCGTAGCCTGAAAAATAATATATCTGGGTCAAAAAAATCTTAAAGGGCAATATTTTGAGTGCTCAGTAGCAAATTGTAAGCATGATTTATTATACTACAAACCATTAAACACATTCCTGCTTTTGTTGGAGTTATTGTCTCTTCCATCCTGCAAAGATTTTGGACCAATACTATGAGGATTTGGCCTGGGTCTCAGTGCATCAGGACATAGCAGATCCTGCTGAGTAGTTGTGGGCAGGGGGCGGAGCCAAACCCCAGACAACAGGACCAGGACCAGACTGGTGGTGGTGTAAAGGAAGAAGGGGAGCATTGTAACATCAGAAACTGAAAGCAGCAGAGCCGGAATATAGATTAGTTCTTTATACCTGTAGGTGGAGGGCTGTGATTGGTCAGAATCCTGAATGAATAAATGACGTAGTATTGAGGCTCATGAAATAACTGATAATTTCCACTGCTCAACAGCTCAATGCCAAACAAACAGAACTGAGCACTGGTTGCATCTGGGTCAAAAATATAAAAGTGCTACATTTTTAGTGTAAGTAAGCAAAGTTTTATTATTTTTTTATTTTTAATTATTTATTTTTGCTCTATTTTCTCCCTGATGGTTGGTAGCCAATCGACCCGCCCATTTGTTGACTCTCCCTATCACTTGTAATGTTCCTGACTCTAAGAGCGTGCAGACTAACACAGGCCTCCTCTAATGTATGTGAAGTTAAGGTCTGCCTCTTTTCCAACTACTGCTGATACATTGCTGCCGGGCAGCCAACACACTTGAAGGAAAGCACAGGATCCCCAGTTCTGATGGATCACCTTAGTAGTACTTAGTACTGCTGGGGAGAGAGTGCCATCTTACCTGCCCAGAGAGAGCTCAGCCAATTTTGCTCTCTCAGGCCCCGGCTGTTGATGACAAGCAGCATGATCAGGATTCAAACTCACAATCATTTGATTATAGTGAAAGCAGCTTAGTCCACTGAGCCACTCTGGGCTGCAAAGCTGTGTTCTATTACAAATTATAAAACACATTTTTTGCTCATTTGAAGGGCTCTTTAAAACAACACTTTGCATTCATTTCATATAGTTACTGCATAAAAGCTTCAGATGGAGAATCCTAAAATATACAATGGAAAAAAATGAACTGAAGATAATAATGGAACATTGCATCTTTCAGGCCTATAACTAGACAATAGCCTGATATTATTGCACTACTCTTTAGAAGTAATAAATAGCGACTTTGGACTGATCTTTTTGTAGATGTCTTCTGAGCTTAAAGAGATTCTCCTGTACCTTGGCTCGCTGTTTGACTTTATTAAGAAATATGCATTGTTTTATTGCCTGGCGCAGTATAAAAATAAGAGCATATTATCCTTAAATTGTTTTTCCCTCTTGGCAAATACAGTACGCACAATATATTTGGTAGTTTATCTCCTCCTGCATTGGCTGGAACCTTGGATAGATGCAAGATCTTAAAAAAATGGCCAAATACTTAAGCATCCAATTACTTAATGTCCTCGGTATCAAGGCGAAATACTCTTCCCTCTGTGGGCTGCAGCAGGGTCATTGTACTTTTTATATTACTGTCAATTTCAGAATTATTGCGGCTTCTTGAAATAATTGAACGGCTCCATGACGGAGGGAAAAAAGGCTCAAAATAAAAAATGAAAAGTATTACTGGTTGGCCGGGCCAGCGCCTGGCCTAAATCATGTTCCCTACTGCACAAGCCTATAAAGAAACGTAGCAAGCCGGTCAGGATCAGCCGAAGAAATTGGATGGCCATTCCATTATCCTAATGCTGCTATTATGCTCGGAGAAGGAGCTGTTTCTTAAATCCAGCTCTGGAGAATCTCATATCTGCACTTCGGGTCATTTTGATTGGTTTAACAATTGCAGATCTAAACATGTCAGCTCTGCAAATCTACAAATTTTGATGTCTGATAGCGGAAAAGTGCTGGAGAAGGTATCTAAAATGACACTATGTGTACAAAGTATTGGGGCACCTTCTCATAATACTCAAAGGCATTAAAAAGGAGTTCATCCTGCTTTTGTTGGAGTCATAGATTTTGTAGCATTGCTGTGAGGATTTGAAAAGACAAGAGCATTAGTGACGTCACCACCCCACCTCATCCTCAATCTCAAAAGTATTGGATGAAGCACCGTCATTCCAGAGAACACAGCTCTACTGCTTCACGGCTCGATGCTGGGGGGTTTCATACCCCCATGCCTGGCATTAGACATGGTGCCAATAAGTGACATGGAGAGGCGTGTCCACAAACTTTTGGACACCTATATTAAAATGCACGATATACCAAGAAACATAACACTGACATGATGATTTGCCATTAGAATGGGAAGGTAATCATCGTTATTATGATCGGTATGGCATTGTTTTGGGAGACGTGCTGAGAAAGCACATACTCGCTGCTTCAGATGATAGTTTTAATACGCCAGGGACAAATTAGTGCCTCCGCACGTTGCGCTGAATGACTTTTTAAGGGTTCGTTTGGCCTCCGATAGAATTGAAGATGTATTTCTGAAGACTTAGCAGCTTAATTTGAAGCATAACTTGTTATATTTCTGACTTTACTTCTATAAATGGCTCCACAGAGAGATTGGATTGCCATGGCTGCTCCACGGGGCTGTAAAGTCAATGGCCCAAACAGACAGACCCGAATAGATCCACCTTTTATGCTTTTGCTTAGGCTAGCACTAAACTTTATTTAACTATATACTTATGTATGTGTGCATTCACATTTGCTTGGCTAGCAGGGCTGTTATTCACATTCGTCCCTGTTGTGTACCTGAAGGGTTATGAGCCTGTGTTCACAGGTCAGGGCTCAAACATCCCTGACCAGCACTGGAATACCTGCTTCTACTGATTTTACACACAACATTTTACAGGAAACAGTGAGAGAGCAGAAATATTAGGTACATTGTTCATTTTAGCTCCACTGAGTATACAGGTGCACTTGTTATTCTACAATTACCGACTGTAGTCCATCTGTTTGTCTGTATACTTTGTTCACATATACAATGTAGGTGTGTCTAATAGAATGGAGAGTGAGCTTACATAGTGTCCAGCAGCTCTGCTGTTTCTGATCCAGTCATACAAGCACAGCGCACACTAACACACCACTACCACAGTGTCACTGCAGTTTTACCACAAAGACTCGGGAACAGGAGAAAGAGAAGAATTGTACTTTAATCCACATTAGGATGTACAATACAAGGTAATGAATCGTTTGAACAGCGATGAGTGATGAATGTGAACCCATTGACCAAGCCAAAGGCGACAGTGGCACACCACCACCACGTCAGTGTCACTGCAGTGCTGAGAAGGATCCACAACCCAAATAATACCTGCTCTGTGATCACTGAAGAACGGGGCGAAAGGAGGGAAACAAAGCATACAGAGAAACAGATGAACTACAGTTTATAGTGGAGATCAAATGAACAATGAGTGTAGATACAAACAGTTGGTGTTAATGTTATGGCTGATAGGTACATTCAAATAACTGTTATGCATATTATTCCATTGTTTTCTTTGTCTCTTGTCCACAAAGTATAGAAAAACTGAAATTGTTCAATGTATTCAATGCTTTGATTGGCTGTTTCACGAGGCTTTACATTGCACAATCATGCAGTGTAAGAATGTTAGCAACTAAAGTTACAAGAAGTTACAAAGCCAACCTTCATTTCTAAAGACACAAACAGTCTGGTACACATATTTACAGTGAAGTATAATGATGAATTCTGCAGACAAGTCGATACATAATGATTGGGACCAAATCAACATTGCTCATATTTGAACGTCTGCAAAGCTCATTCGCCCGCTTCCCATCCAAAACAAACAACATCTGCAAAACATTAACAAAGCGTGGAGCTGTCTGGTCAATCATCGGGCTCTCCTGAGGCCCCTCTCCTGATGAGCTTGCTCGTTGACAAACTCACACATTCTACGCAATACAATATGACAGTGCCAGTCAGAAGAAGCTTCCAGCCTCGCCGTCCAGCCAAAGCAATGCAGCCCTTGCTAAAGAGAAAGGCATGCTTCCTGCTGCATGACTGGATGCTTTCGCCTAGGAAAGCTTCTGAAAGCTTTTGGCTGAGATGACATTGACTTTAACCCGCCGTCTCCGTTGGTCCCTTCTGTTATTGCCCTCTGACCCATGGAGTCGCGCATGGCCAGATCCTGCGATTGCTCCCTGGACTGGTCAATGAGCCATGAGTAGATTATCATAGCAGTTGTGGACTTGGGGAACCTCACTTAAGTGTAATATAATGCAATAGATAATAATATATGCCTACTGCTAATACAAACACCAACCTTGCACTTTCACTCAATGACCACATCTTTTATAGGCTCACTACATGTAGTCCAGCTGAAATGTGAAACTAATGTTCACTTTTTCATAAAAACATGAAATTTGGTAAACGTGTACTATTTGGCGCCCTGAACATTTTCAGAAATGGAGCTTTCACAAAAACACATCATGGTGGCGATGGAAGCCAATTATAAAATAATATGTACAACAGGTTAATGGTTAAAGGTGAATTCAGTGAGGTTACAGTGAAACCACAATATCTGAGAAGATGAACAGAATGAACTTTCAAGTATATTTAACGTATTCTTTCAAATATAATAACTCTCTAGGTCCAGAATTATCTCAATTGTTTCTGATCATATTTCTCAGTGCAGACTTTGCTTAATTGAATGAGTGAACATATCACCTTAAATCTGACATGTTTCACCTGGATTAGTAGAAGAAGTACTAATATCTATCAGACACTAAATCTAGTCTAGACATTATTTGGGTGGTTTGACTAAATGTAAGATGGTTTTGTTCAATTAGATATAATTCTATGGTATATCAGGCATTGTGGCATCCATGCTGTCCACCACTCAAAAATATCCAAGCAGAACAGATTATGTGGTCAACAAAACTTGTCTGTAGTGATACTCTCTAACATTACCACTGTAGTCTGTAGATTGTAGACTAGACTGTATAGTGTATACTGTAGTCTATAGACTGTAATATGTAGACTAGAGTAGAATTTAGTCTGTAGACTGTAGTCTGTAGTTTCTAGGCTGTAGTGTGTATTCTGTAGACTTTACTTTGTAGATTGCAAATTAGACTGTAGGCTGTAGTCTGTAGACTAGATTTTAGTCCGCTGTCTCTAGGCTGTAATCTGTATTCTGTAGACTTTAGACTGTAGACGGCAAACTAGACTTTAGTCTGCATACTGTGGTCTGTAGCCTGTATAATATACTGTATTCTGTAGAGTGCGGTCTGTAGATTGTAGTCTGTAGCCTGTCGACTAGATTTTATTCTATAGACTGTACATTGTAGTCAACATGTATGACTATAACATGTAGACTATAGTGTTTAGAATATAGTCTGTACACTGTAGACTGAAGACTATAACATGTAGACTACAGAGTTTAGACTATAGCCTGTACACTGTAGACTCTTAACGTGTAGACTATAAAGTTTAGACTAGTCTGTACACTGTAGACTGTAGTCTTTGTATCTACAATGTACACCAATCAGCTATAACATTAGCCTTGTTGCTAATTATAATATGCTACACATACACTGCAGGACTTTTAAAGTTGGTTTTATGGCAAATGAAACATGTCCATTACACACTAATGATCATATATTACACAACTTCAACCTGTTAGTAAACCAAACTGAACATGTCCCCCTGTATGCTTTTCTTACCTAGGAGACACAGATTAAACATGGTAGTACATCTGCTTGCTGTTGTCATTGTTTGCAGCACTATTTCTGCTGACCTGAAACAAAAGAAACATGAAAAATGCCTTTGGGTGGAGGTTGTGGGTGGTAAGACGGAGTCAGTATGGTCTGCAGAGGAGACTGCAGAGGAAGTTGAAGGTGAGTAGAACTGCACTTGTTTGAGGCTACCCTATGTATAAGGTAGATGTTGGCTTCTTATACAGTGTATCACAAAAGTGAGTACACCCTTCACATTTCTGCAGATATTTAAGTATATCTTTTCATGGGAGAACACTGACAAAATGACACTTTGACACAATGAAAAGTGTTCTGTGTGCAGCTTATATAACAATGTACATATATTCTTTCCTCAAAATAACTCAAAATACAGCCAATAATGTCTAAACCACCGGCAACAAAAAGTGAGTACACCCGTAAACACTATACCCCAAAATGTCCAAATTGAGCACTGCTTGTCATTTTCCCTCCAAAATGTCATGTGACTCATTAGTATTACTAGGTGTCAGGTGTGCATAGGGAGCAGGTGTGTTCAGTTTTGTAGTACAGCTCTCACACTCTCTCACACTGGTCACTGAAATTTCCAACATGGCACCTCATGGCAAAGAACTCTCTGAGGATCTTAAAAGACAAATTGTTGTGCATGAAGATGGCCAAGACTACAAGAAGATTGCCAACACCCTGAAACTGAGCTGCATCACAGTGGCCAAGATCATCCAGCATTTTAAAAGAGCAGGGTTCACTCAGAACAGACCTCGAGTTGGTCGTCCAAAGAACCTGAGTGCACGTGCTCAGCGGCACATCCAAATGCTGTCTTTGAAAGATAGATGCAGGAGTGCTGTCAGCATTGCTGCAGAGATTGAAGAGGTGGGGGGTCAGTCTGTCAGTGCTCAGACCATACGCCGCACACTACATTAAATTGGTCTGCATGGTTGTCACCCTAGAAGAAAGCCTCTTCTGAAGTCTGTACACAAAAAAGCCCAAAAACAGTTTGCTGAAAACATGTCAACAAAGGAAATGAATTAATGGAACCATGTCCTATAGTCTGATGAGACCAAGATTAATTTGTTGAGTTCAGATGGTCTCAAGCATGTGTGGTGGCAATCAGGTGAGGAGTACAAAGATAAGTGTGTCATGCCTACAGTCAAGCATGGTGGTGGGAATGCCATGGTCTGGGGCTGTATGAGTGTAGCAGGTGTTCGGGAGGTACATTTCATTGAGGGACACATGAACTCCAATATGTACTGTGAAATAATGAAGCAGAGCATGATCCCCTCCCTTCAGAAATGGGGCAGGGCAGTGTTCCAGCATGATAATGACCCCAAACACACTTCTAAGATGACCACTGCTTTATTGAAGAGGCTGAGGGTAAAGCTGATGGACTGGCCAAGCATGTCTCCAGACCTAAACCCAATAGAATATCTTTGGGGCATCCTCAAGCGGAAGGTAGAGGAGCGCAAAGTCTCGAATATCCACAAGCTCTGTGATGTTGTCATGGAGGAGTGGAAAAGCATTCCAGTGACAACCTGTGAAGCTCTGGTAAACTCCATGCCCAGGAGAGTTAAGGCAGTTCTGGAAAATAATGGTGGCCACACAAAATATTGTCACTTCAGGAACTTTCACTAAGGGGTGTACTCACTTTTGTTGCCAGTGGTTTAGAAATTAATGGCTGTATATCGAGTTATTTTGAGGGAAGAATAAATGTACCAATGTTATATAAGCGGCACAGAGACTACTTTTCATTGTGTCAAAGTATAATTTTGTCAGTGTTGTCCCATGAAAAGATACACTTAAATATCTGCAGAAATGTGAGGGGTGTACTCACTTTTGTGATACACTGTATGAATCATAGTGTTGCAGTATCAGACATGTATTATTTAAGGTGGAACACTGTAGTGGCCCAGTGCACATGTGTACACACATCTGTTTTTCTACTTCCAGTGTTTACATTTCATGCTCAGTTTTCTTTGACAGGACCCATTCAGATTGAGTTGTTGACCAGTACACACTACTAGATTATGCTTGGGAGTCTGTACACTTCACACACTACTCCATTCTCTCACCAACTGTTGACATGGACTGATCTGGCGATGGAATCAACCAGCACAGATTCAGCCAGACTGAGAACTGAAGTCAAATTTGGTGGAGCCAATGCAGATAATGTTCCAGCAAATGCTAAATCAAACTGAGTTCTGGGGAATTAAGGCTGTTTTCAGACTGCAGGCAAATTGGATTTGTTTCTCAAATCAGATCGGTTGAGATGAAATCTGCACTGTTATTTGCAAGTGATCAAATGGGATTTTCGTGTCCGGACATCACAAACTTGATGTGATTGACATAAGTATCAGTAACTATGTAGCCAAGCTAGTGATGTAGCTTCAGAGTTACAAAGTTCACAGTTTTCCAGTTGTTTCTCTGGCTTTGTTTCTCTGCTTTTGTTTCTCATTGTTTCTCTGCCCTTGTTTCTCGTTGTTCCCCTGCCCTTGTTTCTTGTTGTTTCTCTGCCCTTGTTTCTTGTTTCTCTGCCCTTGTTTCTCGTTGTTTCTCGGTCCTTGTTTCTCGTTGTTTCTCTGCCCTTATTTCTTGTTGTTTCTCAGTCCTTGTTTCTCGTTGTTTCTCGGTCCTTATTTCTTGTTGTTTCTCTGCACTTGTTTTTGTTTTTTCTCTGCACTTGTTTTTGTTGTTTCTCTGCCCTTGATTCTCATTGTTTCTCTGCACTTGTTTCTCATTGTTTCTCAGCCCTTGTTTGTTGTTGTTTCTCTGGCTTTGTTTCTTGTTGTTTCTCTGGCTTTGTTTCTTGTTGTTTCTCTGGCTTTGTTTGTCATTGCATCTGGATACAATCTAGATATGCCAGATTTGTGTGAGCAGTATGAACATGGCCTTGGATGTACAGTATGTACTAATTACTTACCAACACTATTTGGCTTTTGTCAAAGTGGCTCCGGCCTGCAGGTTTTTCTTCAGAATCCAGAGTGTTTGCCATCAAATACTGTACATCCCAGACATGTCATAAACTACCGTTTGTGAGACCTAAGACTTCTTTTTGGACGTCCGGCCTCGGTGAAACTGTTTTCGGTTTATCACAACCATTCATTAATCATGTATGACATGTAGGTTCCGGTACAAGTATGACGAGTGTGTTTAGACCGTATAGATCTA